>OY294069.1:108986245-108991245 GCA_958510875.1 Endomychus coccineus
CACCTTGTATGTATAGAAAACATTATTACGAAAATTTTGGTAATAAAATCATGAACGATCATGCAGTAATAACCGAGATATTTGAATATTTAAAAACCGTAACTGGAATCGTTTTTTTCTCTACGGCACTACAAATTGTTTTGACACCTTGTATGTATAGAAAACATTCTTACGAGCATTTTGGTAATAAAATCATAAACGATTATGCAGTAATAACCGAGATATTTGAATATTTAGAAACCGTAACTGGAATCGTTTTTTCCCTACGGCACTACAAATTGTTTTGACACCTTCTATGCATAGAAAACATTATTACGAGTATTTTGGTGAAAAAATCATGAACGATCATGCAGTAATAACCGAGATATTTAAATATTTAGAAACCGTAACTGGAATCGTTTTTTTCCCTACGGCACTACAAATCGTTTTGACACCTTGTATGTATAGAAAACGTTATTACGAGTATTTCGGTAATAAAATCATGAACGATCATGCAGTAATAACCGAGATATTTGAATATTTAGAAACCGTAACTGGATTCGCTTTTTTCCCTACGGCACTACAAATTGTTTTGACACCTTGTATGTATAGAAAACATTATTACGAGTATTTCGGTAATAAAATCATGAACGATCATGCTGTAATAACCGAGATATTTGAATATTTGGAAACTGTGGCTGGAATCGTTTTTTCCCTACGGCACTACAAATTGGTTTGACACCTTGTATGTATAGAAAACATTATTACGAGTATTTCGGTAATAAAATCATGAACGATCATGCAGTAATAACCGAGATATTTGAATATTTAGAAACCGTAACTGGAATCGTTTTTTTCCCTACGGCACTACAAATTGTTTTGACACCTTGTATGTATAGAAAACATTATTACGAGCATTTTGGTAATAAAATCATGAACGATCATGCAGTAATAACCAAGATATTTGAATATTTAGAAACCGTAACTGGAATCGTTTTTTTCCCTACGGCACTACAAATTGTTTTGACACCTTGTATGTATAGAAAACATCATTACGAGTATTTTGGTGAAAAAATCATGAACGATCATGCAGTAATAACCGAGATATTTGAATATTTGGAAACTGTGGCTGGAATCGTTCTTTTCCTACGCCACTACAAATTATTTTGACACCTTGTATGTATAGAAAACATTATTGCGAGCATTTTGGTAATAAAATCATGAACGATCATGCAGTAATAACCGAGATATTTGAATATTTTGAAACACTACAAATTGTTTTGACGTGTATGTATCGAAAACATGGAATGGAGATATACCGAAAAATTTAAGAAAAATGATAATTTCTATTTTTCTCCCACTCAAATTATTTTGAGAACCTGTATGTATCGATTGCATGCATACAAGTTTTTATGAAAGATTCATGATTAAGGGAAAATGTGTGATTTAAAAATGTAAAGAGCATTTTAAATTGTTTTTATACCTTGTACGTATAGATAGGATGATTGAGGGCATATCTGTGAATAAAAATCACCAATGATTGTGCATTTATAAACGGGATATCCTGAAAAAATGTTAAAAGTGTGGCTGGGAATTATACTAAAGTATGGCAACGCCGCTCACAAATTTCACTCTATCCCAATATTGACAGTCTCCACGTCAGAAACTGTGGCTAGGAAAGTGTGGATAACTTCACATTAACTCAGCTCTATATTGTATATCATCTATAGACATATTGGTTAATTCCTCACGTCTGCATGCCCCATTATAACCCATTATCAAGATAATATAAAATAAATATTGTTGTTGAATTTGAAGCTACAAGAATGGGAACTTACTTTCATTGCTGGGTACGTTTTATCATCTGCGACTGTTATAAATTAACGAATGTCTTCCTCTTCTAAAATTTTTGATTTTCGCGGTGTATAATGTTGCGATGATTGTTTTAGAAAAGCCTGCAGCCTATTATATTTCGATACGTCGACATTTTTATATAGGCTTAAGCACGACCTCAATATGGAATAAATTGTCCATAACGTAGAGGCCTTATACTTCCTGCGTTGTAGTTCAAAGTACCCTGATAAAAAGTTCTCCGAGATGCCTTGAATTTTGTTTTCGTTGCACCATGTTTCAAACTTATCGTATTGCCCACGGTATTTTGGGCAATTTCACGAATTTCAGGGGGCGTACATGTAAGGCTGTCTTCCATATTCATGGTTTTTGACAGAATTTTGATAAAACAAAAAGCGATCACAGAACCACTAAATCAAATTTTCACTTTCAAAATTAAGATGTTACCAACCACCATAAAAATCCCTAAATGGACTAAATTGAAAATTTTTGTTTAAAAACGGCATAAACAGGGCAAATTACAAAAAATGGTATAAACAACTCGTTTCCTAAGACCTTGAAGCACTCATTCTTTAAAAAAACTTGTGGCTTCGCCACTCGTTTTTTAAACTTGAATTCGTGCTTTAAGACGAGTCTTAGGAAACTCGTTCTTTAATATACTATTAGTTATTAATAATAGAAATGAAATGTGAATCGTAGATTAGGTAATTCATAAAATAATCATAGTTATTCAGATTTGTAAGTCATAGAATAATATCTAGGGTATTTAATTAGCTAGATTCAATCAGTTTCAAGTAGATCAATTTGAAAATTAGCCAGACATTACTTTTTCACACACAACCGATCCAATATTTTCTGCAGTTTTGATTGGATTTTAAAACACAAGTCGGCTGCAGACGCATTTCATTAATCAACTTCATCTGTTCTTGTATAAATTAATAATAATAATAATAATAATAATGATAATTTATTTCCAGAAATAGTAAATATATCAATACATCCATAAGTACAGGGTGTCCCATTTTGGGTACTTTTGCGGGGTATCTCCTTTATTTTTAAAGATAGAGAGTTGCGGTTTTCGCGACACTTTGCTACTTTTTCATAAAACTCAAGATGCCTTCAACAGAATTTTCATAGCCCTTTTAGTTTTTAAGATACAGGGCATTTCTGAAAATGTTGCATTTTGTGACCCCCCTCGTATCTCCGTTATCCTGCAACTTATCGAAAAGGTAAAATAACATTCTAATAGATTTTTTTCCGTAGAATGCAGTGGTGTAGATAACTTTTGTTACATATTTACTGTTTTTGAGTTATAAAGTAAATTTATGTTTTTTTAACTGTATATTTATAGACTATAAAATTTGTCTTTTTTTTACCTTTTCAAAAATATATGATAGTATAAACTTTTTTTCAGAAACACGCAAATAATTGACAATTTTCAGAAAATTAAATACATATTTTAATATTAGGCTATGGATAACAATAATAAACAAGTGCAACTTACATATTACTAACAAATAATTGGATACCTTGTATATAGGTATCTATTAAAAAAAATTCCCATAGATCTTTTTCTAACAGTAAGTTTGTAACAACAGTTTTGTGGCGTAAAGTGACAATATAACAAAAACACAAAAAAATAACATTATTAAAAAAAATTAAATGTGATGTTCAAATTGACCACCATTTTCTCTAATGCAAAATTGGCACATCTTTGAGATTCTTTGAATAGCGTTCAAAAGAACCATTGTTCTCATTCGCAGATTTCGAAAAGCTAAATGAATTGCCTCTCGAAGTTTTGCAATGCCGTCATATCGAGTTTTATATACTTCATTTTGTATATAACCCCATAAAAAAAATCTAAAATTGAGAGATCTGGTGATCGTGGAGGCCATCTAACAGGTCCGTTGGTACCTATCCATCTTTGAGGAGAGTTATTATTTAGAAAGACCCTTAAGAGCCTAGAGTTATGACTTGGGGCACCATCTTGCTGTAGGTAAACAGCATTATACTGGGCTAATGGAATGTTTTCGAGCAGTTCTGGAATAACTTCCTCAAGAATTTCTAGGTATCTAGGTGCTGTAAGACCTCCTTCAAAAATCTTATAAACTATATGTCTACCCAAAATAAAACATGAAACCCCAACTCCAAAGCGTCCTTGTTGTGCCCTTTCAAACATTAAATGCTGATTTTCACTATGCCAGTTCCTGGTATTGTGACGATTGAAAATGCCAGCACTTGAAATAAAGCATTCGTCTGACCAGATAACAAGTCTGCCAAATAAATCGTTAGCATCGATTTGTTGTAAATACCACTGGCAAAACGGTGCCCGGCGCTCAGCATCGCCAGGATGCAAATGTAGTATATTAAATTTGTATGGATGATACTTATATTTCTTCAAGATCCTGTGAGCGTTAGTTTTTGGCACACCAATTTCCTTCTCAATTTTTCTACATGAGGACGAAGGTGTTGCTTCTATATATCCTAAAGTATTATCTATCTCTTTTCTTTCGCTGTTCTCTTTGTTGTATGTTTTAGGGCGCGGGTGAATAAATTTGCTTTTAAACGGACAAATATCCCAAAAAACGGTTGCTTTCTTTCTGGATATCTAACAAGCAAAAATTAAAATGATAATAGAGATTTTCATAGCCATGATAGCTTACTCACCTTTGGAAATATAATTCCGAAGCTTCTTCAGAATTTTCATTACTCTGTATAAAACATACCATCATATCATATTTCTCATAATTTTCGTAAACTGCCATTATTCGAAAAAATTGATAAATATCTATCGAATAATGATACCAAAAGAACGAAAATAAACAGCTTAAATGCGATAGAGATTTGATGTTTATTTCTGTTTCTTGTCATAAACAATATCAATGGCCTACAATTAAAATATGTATTTAATTTCTAAAAATTGTCAATTATTTGCGTGTTTCTGAAAAAAAGTTTATACTATCATATATTTTTGAAAAGGTAAAAAAAAGACAAATTCTATAGTCTATAAATATACAGGGTGTTCCATTTAAAAAAACATAAGTTTACTTTATAACTCAAAAACAGTAAATATGTAACAAAAGTTATCTACACCACTGCATTCTACGGAAAAAAAATCTATCAGAATGTTATTTTACCTTTTCGATAAGTTGAAGGATAACGGAGATACG
>OY294069.1:108996245-109063559 GCA_958510875.1 Endomychus coccineus
TATTGAAATAGAAAATGTTCTTTGGTATCCTTATTCTCTGAGCTGTTATCGATTTCAAGAACGAAAATGTGAGTTGGCTTTGGAAGCAGCTGTCATATACCTACACATACAGGGTCTTCCATCTCAGACGAGCCACCCCGTATATTTCTTGTCCCATAGTGAGTGGAAAAATCTCCCGAAACACGTCGAATGATTTTGTTCGGCGGACATCTTTTGACGTATTTTTGAGGCTTGAATGAGCAACCTCCTAATAGGGGGCGCTTCAACCCCTCAAAATTGAATAGGGGAGAGGAGTTGAGTGATACGTCATTTGAAAGGTCTTGGAAGCCTCTTTACAACGGTGTATGAAAAACGTAAATTTGATGAACCGTTTTCGCCAAAAATTATTTTTGTTGATCCAATGCGCCACCTTGAATATTTTGGTTATTTGTACAATGTACAAGCTCATTTTTATTAAGCCTTTTTTACAAACTTAAACAATCTTCAAAAAATCACATTCGTAAAAAAAATGAATTGTGTTGTCATGCTTACAATGAAAAAAATTAAATCTGCATGTTTAAATCAAATGTTCAAATTGTCCTCCATTGACTTCCATACAATAATACATTCTCTCAAACTAATAAATAAAAAAACAGCAAAACATTTCCTTATGTTGCCTTCATTTTTTGTTCTTAGAAGGTGTTTATCTGCTTTTACCGTTTCTTCTATCATTTCATGATTTTAATCAATCTGTTGAGTTACTACTTTGCTGATTTGTTTAAAATTTTAAAAAATATGTAGTACACATTGCAAGAACGTGTTGAGCTGGTTAGCCTTTATTACCAGAATAAAAATTATGCCCGAGCGGCTGCAAGGATATTTAACGAAAACCATCCTGGACGTAGCGTTCGCCATAAGTACGTAATGGAATTGATTTCAAAATTTGTGGAGACTTGTTCAGTAATGGATAAAAAAAGGGCACTCATTGGAATTGTTAATGATGAAGGAGCAGCTGTGGCGGTATTGGGACATGTCCAACTTGTGCCAAACACGCAATCTGTACGACAACTTTCTGCAGCTTCCGGTATTAGCCAATCTAACGTTTTCAGAATTTTACATAAACACAAGTTCCATCCGTACAAAATTAAATTAATTCAGGAATTAAATGATGATGATTGGGATCGAAGGCAAGAGTTTTGCGAAATTATGGTCGAGCGTATCAACAATAACCCAAATTTCTTGTACAACGTTTGCTTTTCTGACGAATGCACTTTTTTACTTAATGGAGAGGTTAACCGGCATAACTGTAGAATTTGGAGCGATACAAATCCTCATGTATTTCGAGAAGCTCACACTCAACATCGGGAAAAGCTGAACGTTTGGGTAGGAATTTTGGGACACCACCTAATTGGACCTCTGTTTATTCCTGGTAATTTAAATGGCGAAATTTATTTCGAAATGTTGGAAAATGCGATTGATCCGTTAATAACTGAACAATTAGAAAACGATCCTCTACTACTTGAACAACAATTGCATTTCCAACAAGACGGAGCTCCTCCTCACTACGCTGCACCAGTTTGCCAATACCTCAATTTGCAATACCCCGGTCGTTGGATTGGAAGAAGAGGTCCTATGGAGTGGCCTGCCCGATCTCCTGACCTGGACCTTCTAGACTTCTTCTTGTGGGGACATCTTAAGTCCAAGATTTTTGTGACTCAGCCTGAAAATTTGGACGAACTACGCCAACGAATTGTAAATGAGTGTCGTCAAATAACTCTAATTATGCTGAACCATGTTAGAGACGGTTTTCAGTCAAGATTGTATCATTGTATGGAAGTCAATGGAGGACAATTTGAACATTTGATTTAAACACGCAGATTTAATTTTTTTCATTGTAAGCATGACAACACAATTCAATTTTTTTACGAATATAATTTTTTGAAGACTGTTTAAGTTTGTAAAAAAGGCTTAATAAAAATGACCTTGTACATTGTACAAATAACCAGAATATTCAAGGTGGCGCATTCGAGCAACAAAATTAATTTTTGGCGAAAACGGTTCATTATATTTACGTTTTTCATACACCGTTGTAAAGAGGCGAGTACCTTAAAAGCTGTATGAGTTTAGTAAAACTGCTTTTCTTACGAGGTTTGTTTATACTATTTTTTCTTATTTTCTGTTAGTAATTATCAGCAAATAATCATAGATTCAAAAGGATTACAAAGTTAGAAATCTAAAAACTTTCATAGTATGTATCTGTGTAGAATTTCCATAGCCTAGTAACCTGGCACGGCTTTGTTTTTTTACATAATAACAGTTAACAAGTTTAATTTTTGTTGTTCGAAATCAGTTTAAGTTACATATTAATTATAAAAATGACTCTTGTTACTGAAAACTATTTAGAACCATTGTTGTGAAGACATTTTCAATGCCGCTCGAGAAGCGTCTTCTAGCATACTTCCTTTGAAACCCTAGGAAAAATACGAGAAGCTAAGTTTTATTAAAACTGACATTACTTTATAGCAAAGTGACATTTCTATGTGGTAAAGTGCTACTCTGATAAACAATTTTAAATTTAGTAAAATAGCACATTATCAGCCAAAATGCAAAAAACTATGTGGTATGTATATTCGTGAATTCGCTCATATATAAATTATTAAACTCTTAATTACATGACGACCAAAGACCATCGCTTCCGTCTTCTATACAATACATTGAGCAAACATACATAGCACATCTCCAATACATCATAACATACGAGTTTGTGGGTTATATTTTATTTAAATTGAATAGTAAAATGTAAATAAAACAAATTCACACTAAGCCGTTTTGAATTCGAATTTTCAAATCATCCTCACATTGAAAAGATTCGAAGATTTCATTATTGATTGAATGTTAGTCACCGGCATACGATTTCGATTTTCCATTAATTTTACTCATATTAGAATATATCAGTAATTAATTAGGTACCATGATAATTAATGAGATAGTTGGATGATTCATTCATCCCAAAATATGTGGTAAAATTATACGTATTAATATAAAAATACCCTTATGGAGTTTTTTATTTATTATGAATATTATTTGATTATTCTACCGGCTAGCTTTTATCTTTTTAATTTGATTTTTATTTGGAATTAATGTTTGTTTCTATTTAGTTTATTAACTTTTTAACTTGAATTTTATCTATAGTTATTTATATGGAATTAAACACAATGCTCTTTGAATTTCACAATATTTAATTTCTATGACTCTTCTTATCTCGGGTAATTAAATTTTATGTTTCACAAGATCTATGATATAACCTTAAAATCACTTTTACAACTAATATTTGTTTATACTGTTATAATCAACAATCTTCCTTTTGCTTTACAGATAATACTGATAATATGATGTAGAAATTATAAACAAACTTACGTTTAGTTAATATCCAATAGTGTGTTTAATAATGTTGGCAATGTTCAATTTACTTCTATTTAATTTCGTAGATTCACTTTTACACAATACTCTGCTATTATCACAGGTAACTAATTTTGGTTACTTCTTCTTGAGAATCAGGAACTGTTGATAATACTTTGTTTTATTCTTTTAGATAAGATATAATAACTTTTCGATGCTTTATTGGAATTATATCGAAGAATGGCAATCGTTGGATACTTCTTATAAATTGGAGGTTATTACAACCTTTTACTTGGTTTAGATACTTGGAACACTTCTTGACTTTTAATAATTATTTACTAACTTCGGTTACTTGGAACTTATCGAAGTTTGGAACATTTGAGTTCACCGATGTTTATTTTTATAAACTTAGGTTAGAAATTTGTGAGTTGCCAGAGAAGCACAGTCTCTGCTTAGATATTAATGCAAACTTTTATTAACTTAGGTTACTTGGAACTTATCGAAGTTTGGAACACTTCAGTTCACCGATGTTTATTTTGATAAACTTAGGTTAGAAATTTGTGAGTTGCCAGAGAAGCACAGTCTCTACTTAGATGTTATTGCAAACTGACTTGGCTTGTCTTTCAGATCCTTTTATAGGCCTCCAAAACCGACGCTACATTGATGTCATTTTCCACTTATTAGGTGCCTTCTTTTCATATCAAGAATGCCAAGTTAATTGTTGTAAAACTGACAGAAGTATCTCATTGTTACCAGCCTGATACTAGGAATTCGTCTCGACCAATCAGAATTTAGTATTCTATAATTTTTGAATTATTGGAGATTTTCAACTTATTTTAATTGATAGTGATTCCTTCTTTTTAAATTAATATTGCCTACATTTTTCCACACACTTTGGTATAAGATAACCTATGATTAGGTTATTATTAATATGATTATTCCCATATTTATGGTTTTCTTGACAGTTACGTATTCTTAAATCTAATACATACTATATCATATCAATAACATTCTTTCAACATTACATAACTCAAATTTACTAATCCTAACTTATATCTATAACATTCTTCAATGTTTTGTGCTATCTCATGATAGTTTTGTAATCATTTTAATTATGATTTCTGCCTTCGTTACACAGTACGTTTCTTCACTTTCACTGAAGTTCTTATTCACCACTTCTTATTCCATTACATTGTTGTTTATTATGTTTTACATTGTTGATTTTAATATCCTAACTATTATTTAGCTTTTACTATTGTTTTTAATTCCATATAAATATCTTTTATTTGATCTTTTCTGATTTTCAAAAGTTCGATAAGTTATTATTTTTAAATTTTTATTGTTTATGAAATGAAATCATAACAGTATATATATATCAAAACAATCTTCAAAAGTCGTTAGATACTATCAAATGAATTTTACAAACTGACCAATCTTTCAAATTGCAGTAGCTAGATAGCAAAGTTGTTAGTTACTTGATTTTCTGTGATTATCTAATTTTTCCAGGAATATCGTTCAATTCGTTTGAACAATATACGTAATGACGTAATAAATGTTCTAATGAATTTATGAATGTAGAAACCCTTTTTTATTTATTTTATTATATTATGAATAATCTGTTTAAATTTTTTTTATTTTTAGTTGAGTCATTCTCAGCACATAAGCTTTGCTTACGTGCATTTATAATTATAAATAGAATGTTTAATGTATGCTATTTTCTGAGAATAAATATTATTATTATTATCATTATTATTTACAATCAACATTCACAACTAATATCCCTCTTAATGAAGGTTCGTTAGAACGTATTGAATCGTTGTGGAATCTATTAATGACAACTGTTGCGATAGCAGATAATCAAAGAACTTACTGGTTTTAATATGATACTGGTGCGATGAGCACCGAAACTCACGGTATAATATAATGGTAATGCGTCTCGTATACTGTTATACATGACGGAAGCGTAGCCCAAGTCTGTGAACTTACAACTCTTGTCGCAGGGTCGCTACGGTCGGATGTAAGAGGAGCTAAACGGCGAGAACGATGATAAGCAGATAATTTTTTTAATTTTTTACCGACATGTAATGTAAACAAAATCATTATGTACCTGAGCTCTGACCAGGATTGAACTCTCGAAAATTATGAAAGTTATCTAAGTTATCGTCTATTTCTATATTTCTACAATGAATTATAGGAAGTGTATTAGTTGCGATGTCAGATTTTACTTGAGATGCAAGAATGTAATTTAATAACTTTTCATTGCGATTTTTTTTCGGAAATCTCAACCACTTGAAAAAATTGCCTTCTTCTAATTCGAACTAAAGAGTGGGCCATCTGATAAGTTTATTGTTCTTTTCTTTTACATTATTAAATTATCTAATAAAACACACTTTTAATGATTTTTTGACAAATGTCAAATAAAAGTAAAACAATTGTATGCATGGATAGCGCTATTAACAACAGAACAACTCATTTCAATTACCCAAACTTACTGCGAAAACTTAAACGAAAGTCCAGAATTCGCAAAATTGTCGAACTTCATCTATAGAAAAATGCACTTCAATACCTGAAGAACAACATTTGTTTAGAAATTGAAGATGTGAATTCATTTTTATTGGGAAAAGTCATCAAAAATTTCGGCGGAAACAGGCCTGTAAACAGAAGTGGTAGTGGACGTATGAATGATATCGTTTTCACATCTAATTATGAAAGATTTAACAATTTTAAAAGATTCCCAATAAAATTTTCCGATCTTTATTCACGATATGTGCTTTTATTAAATGAATCACCCTGCACAGTGTTTGAAAAAAATTTCTATATCAACCAAAACGCAAACAATCGCAAATAATCTGTGCAACATTAAAAAACTAGAAGGATTGGTGAAACAAATTCTGAAAAGAAAGTCTTTGGGAGCTCTTGGGGTTATAGAGTTTTTTTCTTTATTAAATAAAGGCATAAATTTACAAATTGCTAAATTAACTCTACATATAGACTACAATGTAGATCAAATATAAATATGGAAATATATGGTCTTATCTATCTCAGTAATATTCATTGTTGAGGAAAAACTATACTTGTATACGGCAGAAACAACTTGAACATAATGATCAGACAGCGATTTAAGATATCCTAACTGTAAGGAATTAGGCAGTTGTGTAAACAGGTGTCCTTCACTCATTTTACCATGTATTTGTAAACACAGTAAATAGTTAATATTGATATTATGCAACTTTCCAAATAATAATAATAACATCTAACACACAGAAATTCAAAATTTTTGACTTGTACAACCAAATTCGTGAATTTACCCACTGTGCGCCGTATAGCTCCTCTTACATTCGACCGTAGCGACCCTGCGACAAGAATTGTAAGTTCACAGACTTGGGCTACGCTTTTAATATACGAGACGCATTACCATTATATTATATCGTGCCGAAACTGCAGTCAGAATTAATCTTCCCATCAAGTGTATGAACGAAAAAAATATTATTCTCGTATGATTTTATTTGTCATTTTCCGGACTTTAAAACAAACATCCGTCAGTATTATCAGATCCTCATCCATTGTTTATTGTAATTAAAATAATGAACACAATTATATCGTATAACGTTTATTTATGAGAATATTCGTATTGCAAAATGCTACACATAATTATAAAAGCAAATAAACCTTGAGTTACTATTGAAAAGGTTTTACATAAATATTAATTTTCTTTGTTAATTTTCAGATGTAACGAGATCAACCGAGATTTATGAAAGTTACAGCATTATTTTTAATTATCCATGTAGAGCGAGTACCGGTCTTGGTTAACATTTTTTCTATTAACATAACTGTTATATGACGAGAGATTTTAATCAGTGATAGTTCCACATTTTCTAATAACAACATGCATATAATGTTATGTACAATGTTGCAATAGGAAGAATAACTCACCTGAGAAACCAATTTTAAGACGTTTAGGCGACTAAAATCGAGCGTTAAGGAAGAATTCTTGCCACATGAAGTTTTCGGTATTTTTCAAATATATTTGGTCGGATCATAGTTCACATCCAGATACATGGATCTTCAAATATATTGATAATTTGTGTTCTTTGGAATCTGTTACAAATAACGCTGGAAGATCTTACCCCGGAGGTGTAACCACTTTGCTCACTTTGAACGCGTCACACTAACTGCATGAGGCATGTTCTATTGTAGTGTAGTTATTTGCTGTTTTTTTATGATGCAATTATCATTGTGCCATTTCACATGTGAGGGAAAACTCAATCCTGCCAAGAACACAACCTGGATCATGAAAATCCTCTTTGTTCAGAATGTAATAGTTACTTATGCTAGGAGATTCGAGATTCATTATTAGCTAACTAAGAAGATACTCATGGGTAGATTCAGTACCAACTTTCGGCGCTGTTGAAATGCTCACTCTCCCCGATGCTTATAAAATGTATTCACTTCCAATATATCTACTATATGTTCCTGTTTCGTTAATTTATTGGCCAACCCCGGCCAAACAATATTACCTCTTTTCATTATAGAGTTTTGGCATATCTACAGTGTAGCCCCTTTCGAACTTCAACTCAACCACCTCCATACCCTCTGTACTTTTCTTCCTTTACATCACGCAATAATTTTCATACATAAACATCCTTTCTCTTCATCTAGTGACAGTTGTCGCTTCACATGAATCAGTGTTTTGTCTCAGTTCGTAACCTCGAACTTCAATGGCCCACCCCGGTCAAACAACATGACTTTTTATAATTATTAGACTTTAATTATCATTAGCATAGAAAAAAGCATCTCTAGAAATGATGTTGCCATACGCAATACACTCCTCACGTAATAATTACCATATCATATCAAATGAAAATATAACTACTCCTTCTGGATGAGAAGACTAATTAATCAGTCAATAATTATACGTGTTGCCAAAAAAGTGCGAAAGTTTTTAGGGGGAGATTCTTTGTCGAAAATTGAAGGGGTCTTTAATGTAAGCAAAAGCTCTTAGGGCTGTCTTTCAAAAGTTAACGCTTCCAAAAATGGGAAAAACAGTTTTTTGTTTTTTCTTGATATTGCTGGAAGTAAAAGAAATGGGCGTCTTCTATCAATAAAAAGGCTACCTATGAATATTTTGCACAATGAAATTTATTAAAGCTATCTTCAATATTCGAGATACTATTGTACGTATGCAAAGTGACAAATGCAATAGAATAATATAAATTAGGATCTAGTTGTATTGGTGGATGGAAATCCACAGTCAACTGGGGGTTTCTACTCGTCAAAGTGAATAT
Organism: Endomychus coccineus; assembly: GCA_958510875.1. Taxonomy (NCBI): domain Eukaryota; kingdom Metazoa; phylum Arthropoda; class Insecta; order Coleoptera; family Endomychidae; genus Endomychus; species Endomychus coccineus. The sequence continues at coordinate 109,004,909 of OY294069.1, forward strand.
CTCAGACATGATTGATGAAACCTTCATTGACAATCTGTTTATATAATTATACATTCAATTCACATTCCTCCTTCTATTCGACCACAACTGAAGAGTTATAGAGGGATCCCAAACATAACTGACCACAATTGTCGTTATTGAATAATATCTTACACGTTTTGAAATGATCCACTAGTTCGTTAGGTGGGCGTTCTATCATAATAGAAAACTATATCACTGACTTTCTTAAACCTAACCCAGCGAGTGCCTTCATTGACCGAGCTACCTAAATTAACTATTTCACACTCGTCTTTCCACGGTCTGTTAGATGCCAGTTCATCACGCATAAATACTTCATAGATCGAGATCAGTCAGAGGTCTTCTGGGTAGGTTTACTGAGAGTTTTTTGGATGCTTATACAAATATAGACCAATACCTTTGTGTGATTTTTTGAAATATAGACCAGATCCTTGTTTTTCCAAGGCTATAGCTTAGTTTTATTATGTCTTTCCCTTTCCTCCAAGATTTTACTAACTGCATCGTTATCGTTACTGGCTTTAGCTATGCCTGCACAGTGCACTACCTCTCGCCAATGCTTCAGCAGCTGATAATCCGCCTAACAGAGGTATTGAAATGGTAGAAATCCTCCTGTCTTAGATATACGAATTACTCTTGGTAATTCAATATTATTCAGACCCCCACTTTTTTGGATTGTTTTCGTACAACTTTCAAAGCTATTTGAGATGCTTTCTTCATATACTTTATTTGCAGTATCTTCATTATCATTCGGTGATTTTCTTTCCACAATCTACGATTTTCCATATCACAACTTCTAACACTCGTTATAAATAATCCTTGTTCATGAACATGTTTGTATTCATTATTAAATATATTTGTATCATATATCCACATGGAAGAGGAGGTTCTATCAAACTTGTCCATTCAAGCCATCTTTAAAAAGTTTGATGAATTTGCCTTAACATATGGTTTTTTTCAATTATGCTAGCCTCTTTCAATTATTCTATCTCATCTCGTTTGTGGTGGTTATTGTTACCAGCATACGAGAATGCAATGAGAAATCTTAGTCTATCTACAATCTCATTCACGTGATCCCAATAAACGTACTCGATTGGTTTCTTGTTATATTCAAGTATATCATTTTTGATATATGCATTTCCAGTGTAGGTTGTATACCTAGGTTTCTTCTTGGAGTTAATCGAGGGCTTCAGTACATGTTTGTATTTTACCGTATTTCTTATTTGATTTCTGAATCGTTATTAGGTCTGTGGACACTTTCCATCACTTGACTGTAATTATTTCCATCTTCCACAGTACAAGTGCCAGGTAGAACATTTCTGTGAAATATCAAATTTTACAATCCTGTGGTACCTTCGAACGAAGTACCCTTGATAATCATATATCTCTCATTATCAATTTCTATGAATTGATTGCCCATGAACCATTTATCTGAAGTTGAATCAAATTGCAAGCTCATTTTATCATTCTATCTCTTCACATCATCATCCAATAGAAAACCTTCCAAGTAATAACGTGCTGATGGGGGGTACTGTGTCAAAACTCTTCTGAAGCTGTTGCATTATCCTGCCTAAGTCGTCTTAATTCTCCACAAATCTGATCGGTAGTAGGTTCGGGGATAAACACATCATCTTCAGTATCTGAGAGATTATATACGAATTCTTCTCCTTCAGTAATAATAGTTGAGACTGGCATGCATTCCAGTTGTGTTGCCGCAGAAACAACACTTTTAGGTTTAGTCAAAGAATGTTATTTGTTAATTTGAGCACTTTTCATAATTTCCTCCAGAGGTTCAGATACGTTCTTGAACATGTTATCTATAATTGCATCATCTTAAGCGCTGCATAATTTTACAGCCATATATTTTTTTGCTCACTCCCAAAAATTTTTATCTAATTGTTGTTTTGCTCTTAGCTTCTTAGACTCGTCCATGCTAATTAGTTTGTTCATTTTTAATGAAAGTTTCGATACATTACATGTATGTACATCTTTGAGATAACGTCCTTTGTTCATATCACTATCTTTGTTTATTATAAGGAATCCATATTTATCTTTCCAACGTACGCTACATATCTCTTTGAATGTATTGAAGTGAGACATGCTACGTATCTCTTTGAATTGAATTTTTTTCTCTTGAAAAATAAGCACGAATTTTTTCCTGTTTCTCATTCAATATATCATTGAATATTATTACCAAATCAGGCTTTGTTTCTGTGGGGTTCATAACGTCAAAACTCTCAGTATATGAAGAATATCTGAATCCAGCAATTTTCTTCAATGTTTCCTTCAGTAACTGATATTTTGGTTGATGTAAAGACATTGAATATTCACGTTTTCAAATTTCAGGCCGTTTACACCTAACTATAGATATAACATCGCATTTGTTTTACCACAATCACTTGAAACACAGATTATTGTTCGTAGAGTATTTGGCAGTTAAGAGCTGTGACGTATGGGTATTTTTAAAGCTTGACCCTAAATTTATAACGAGTCTTTTTGCTGAACAATTTTTATTGTGCCTGAAGGTAAGTCATATCAAACTGAAACGTATGTTAATACACATTTGTTCATATACTTGGCGATGGTGCTATGTCAGAACGAGTGGTTAAACAATTCTTACATATGTAGAAGCAGGTTACTGGATGTCATAGCACGTGACTCAATTTCGAAGCATGTGACTGTCAAAAACGAGTGTCAAACCCGTGTCAAAACAAGTGTCGGAATATTGAAAGACGTGTCAAAACAAGTAGCTGAATGTTTGAAACACGTGTTTGAATATTGAAGAACGTGTCGAAACGAGTGTCTGTCTGAATGTACTAACTACACATGTCTACACATGTAGACTATTTATTCGATACCCATAAAACTATATTTCGAAACATAAAATTTCAATCCCTTTTCTCGGAAGATCGAAAGAGACGATTGCTATATAATGCAAGATTCTCGCTACTCCCGGTATAACCAAGTGTTGATTATATAACTCACTTCCGGTTTCACCCTGATGATGATGCTGAAGTCGATGAAAAACATTCGAATACTTGACAGAATACGTTACAGGCGACTTTAACACGTGACAGATACCATGACAGTTTGAACACATTATAGTTCTCACAGGTCACAGGCGACTCGAACAAGTAACAGACGTCATTACAGTTCACATAGGTCATAGGCGAGTCAAACGCGTGACAAACAACATGATTACATGACAGACGCCATGACAACTCGTCTAGGATCTCTATAAACAGCGTGTACGTTCAACATGAGCCCTTCGCATTACGAACCACCTGCACAGTTCACATAAGTTATATAAATGATTGACAGTTCAAATTTGACTCGAACAGGCTTCACCTTTATTTCTTCGGTTCATTTATAGATGACGTGGACAATCCATAGATCCACCCATGAGCATTCATAGATCCATCATGACTGTTCATAGATCCACCATGACAGTTCATAAATCCGCCATGACTGTTCCACCATGACTGTTCCACCATGACAGTTCACCGTTTGACATACACCAACGATGACAGTTCATATAGATGCAATGACTCCTCCTCGGAGATGATCAAGGGATTGACGTCCTAACACATCCTACAAATAACCTGTACATATACAAGTTCTATCCTACAACCTCCACACTCTATGGTTTGGTAATATGTGACCTTGTGACCTAGGTTTGCTATATGATTTGAATTAGCTGCACCTTGACCGGATGCCAACCAGAAACTTCTGCTCCAAAACGCGCCCACTCTATCTAACACGGCGTGCACAGGCAGCGATTATAGTTAATAGATCCATCATGACAGTTCATAGATCCGCCATGACAGTTCCACCATGACAGTTCCGCCATGACAGTACATCGTTCGACATACACCCACCATGACAGTTCGTACAGACGTCATGACACCTCCTCAGAGATGATCACGTGATTGATGTCATAACACATCCTACAAACAACCAACTATTCTATAACGTTCACACTCTATGTTTCAGTAATCTGTGATCTTCTATGACTTAGGTTAGCTGCACCTCGACCGGATACCAGCCAGACACTTCTGCTCCAAAACGCGCACTACTATGGCGCGCACTGCCAGCAAGGACAGTTCATAGATTTACCCATGCCAGTTCATATATCCGCTATGACAGTTCATAGATCCACCATGACAGTTCCACCATGAAAATTCCGCCATGACAGTTCATAGTTCAATATACACCCATCATGACACAGTTCATAGAGACACCATAACACCTCCTCAAAGATGATCACGTGATTAACGTCACATCTTACAAACAACCTGTATATACACTGTAACGACCCGATTTTCGAATGGATCGTCACAGGTCATACTTCATAATAAAAACCTATATTAATTTGATTTTATATTCTTCAACTTCCTCCCAATTAAAGAACTCTATTTTAAAAGATACAGTTAACTGTATTCAATTAACACTTCGGATTCAACGGACACTATATTGTTATCCCCACATTCGATTTATTAGTTGGGAAGGGAGACCTTTAATAAAACCGGTTGCGGTTAATACCTAACCATCTTTTGTGTGACTGTGATATAAGGTAGGTAGATCAAAGTTATTTAATTGTTTTTTGAGTAGCGTTGAATCTTTCATATTTCAATCATAATCAGGCTTACTCTGGTTTATGCAAAACTTTGATTGTTTCCTGCTCTTATAACAGGCACTTAGATCTCTTAATTATAGATTTTGTAATTTCATTTGCATTCTTATTCTTATTATCATTTATTCAATTCAAAATCACTTGATTTCATTTTCTGAATACACGTGGGATTGTTAGATCGTATATTTTTTCTTTAACTCTTCGTAATACGAACCACGTAGCGTTATCCAAATCGGAAAGGTACGAAACATATACAAGGTGGGCCAAAAGAAGTCATCCGATGTTGTTTGGCTCTCATTTTTTTTTCTAAATGAAAAACTTCGATTCTGTTTTTTGATTATGTTTATTTGAACCTTTAGAATTTTATTGGTCGAGTCGAGAAGATGATATCGGCCAAATGGGCGCCGCCACAATTGATTGTTATACGGGCTCGTTTTATGGCATTTTTCATCACTTCGGCGAGCACTTCGGGCGACAGATTCTCGCACTCGTGTCGAATGTTGTCCTTGAGGGCTTCCAGGGTCTCGGGCTTGTTCACGTAAACACGGGACTTCAAAAAACCCCACAAAAAAAAGTCTGGAACGGTTAAATCGGGCGATCTTGCGCCGCCTTCAGAATATCGGTTGTGGCTCGCGCAGTGTGTGCCGTTGCTCCGTCCTGTTGGAACCACATGTCCCCCAGTCCTAATTCGTTCAATTGCGGCAGAAAAAACTCGGTTAACATGGCCCTATAGCGCACACCGTCCACTGTTGTCGTTTGACCAGCGGCGTCCTCGAAAAATAGGCCCGATGACTCCTCCAGCGTGAACAGCGCACCATGCAGTCACTTTGAGCGGGTGTAATGGCTCCTCGTGGATTTTCGGTGCCCCAGAAGCGATAGTTTTGTGGTCCCATACTCTTCAAGGTTGGTGGCCAAACGGCGCAGTGTTTGCGCTGTCGGTGCCGGACGACCGAGGAATCGGCGACGGAATTCGCGCTGCGCCAACACCACAGACGAATTGTTACGCAAAAAAATAGACACGATTATTCCGCGTTCTTGGGGAGTGTATCGCTCCATGGCTTGTTCACTTGTATTCTACATCTGTCTAGTTCACAAATGTCAAAACAGATTTGAAATTGGCCGCTATTTGCAAAAATAAGAGCATCTTCCAATAGGGTGATTTCTTTTGGCCCACCTTGTAGAGGATGGACTAGAACTAACCACCCCATATTTTTAATTCCACGAGCCCTGTTTTAATACCTCCGATTATAGAGATAACGTGGGACTTGTTAAACAATCCCGTAATCGTAATAAGAGCCTTAATAATACGAAACCCACCCACGTGGTTCTAGGAATCTCTGAACTTAAATTCATATCTTACTTCATACTCATTTCATATTTTTTCAACCTAACTTAAATTCATTTTGTCAAAATATTAGTAAATTCTGGATAATTGTCACATATTAATTTGTAATTGTAATCGTAATTTAACTTGGCTTCACCTATCAACATTTTTTACTTAACTCAACCATTCACAGTGTCAATGCTGAATCTTTGCAAATATTAAATTTTACTTCTTTTGTGGACATCCTACTCGTGTATTTTCTTTCTTTTTCGATAGGAGGATATTGGATCCAATACACTACTAGAGACCTCGCGGAACCATCATCAGGACCATAGGAGGAACACAGGGGAGTAATTTTAATATCTCTGTTGCAATTTTCATTACCATGATGAATTAGATGCTGGTCGTAATTGCTGAGTCAAAGTAGTCTGATTATCTTTATTTGCGATTGTTTCAGTTTATATCGGTGCCCCGAAAGGGCATGCGAATTTGTTAAACCTTTTTTATATTGTTCATTTATAATTGAATATATTTGTTATTGTTTTTATATGCTTCGTTTCTTTTCCTTTTTACTTACTACCAATTCAATGATGCTTATTTTTCTATTTATAACAGCCTGAAATTCTCTTTTTTTTAACTCGTGGTGGCGCCCAGGGTTTGTTGTTTAAAAAGTAATAGGGCAAGTATCATCATTGTCAACGTAAAGGGCCGAACAACCACGAATTTGAGCTAGTTTGGGAAATATTAGTAACTTTGGAAAATTCATCTTTTTTATTAATTCAAAATCAAGGGAAGTTGGAAATTGTGTACGGCTTTTATTACATTTGGCACCCAAGAATTATAAAGTTACAATTGACGACCAACGTGGTTAAAGATTTTTCGTTCAAATTATAAAGTTACCAATTTAATAGTTACAACACATCATATATTCTTGAACCTCCATGCCTTATGGTTTGGTAATCTATGACCATCTATGATGTAGGTTAGCTCTAAGCTCTGGGTTAGCTGCACCCTTAGACTAATACTGAAATTAGTCCGAGGCTGCACCTCAGCGCCAAGGTTACGCGCGCAATACCCGCGTTAGAGGTAGATCTGTTTATCTACTCATTTACCACAAGGAACAACTTCTCTATAGTCCCAAATATGTACCATACACGGTGTAAAATATGCAAATGCCATTCCATCTGTGTATGTTTTACCACCAAGTAAGTCTGTATAAATTAACAGACTGTTTATTCAAACCCTCAAAACGCTAAACTCAGCTACGCAGCCTACATATGTCTTCATGGATTTTGAGAAAGCAGCCACACTCATCGTATTTCACAATTTCCAAATACGTTGAAGTTTTATCCATCTTATAATCAGTGTATATAGAGACGAATTCAAACCAATGTTTCAAAAACGATATTCAGAAGACAGCGACCTAGCATTGCATATAGCCCCGAAGACGATGTGAAACAAGCATTGACATTGTTGGAGAGCGAATTCTACATCGCTAAAGAGGATCTTCTAGCTGACATTTTGTTTGTTATGGATACACATGGATTGGACAGATGAGGAACGAGGCTATAGTCGAAATTTCCAATTCACGTATGGTATTGCTTCAACTCAGTAAAAACCTTAATCAACTGAGAATAGAACAACTTGTTGCTGGTAACGACAGACCCCATGAATAAGTGTACAAAGATTCAGCCAATGTTACCATAATATCAGGTTAATCATTTGCTCAATGGTGTTTGTTGTTTTTGAAAATCATAATCCTCGCATCTAGAGACTGTGATCAGCTTAAAACGAACGTGCATATCCTATGAAAAATAACTGACTCATATTCTTTTGCTGTTACTGACTCTAGTATTGCGGAGTCTACATTACCCCTTAAATTTTCTAATTATAGAAAAAGATATTTTTGCTTTGATGTAGTTTCTCAATATTCGCTAGATATCCAGGAATGTGTTTTTTCTAAGATACTGTGGATTATTTAGAAAGGAATAGTAATGTGGTTAAAACACAAATTCATACTTTACTGACAATATAAAAATGATTGTGCCACCTCCTAGTAGCAGTCTCAGACTGAGTTATCAATTCCTTACAATTAACATTTGATAATGAAAGATGATGTATTGTTTGATCTAATCGATGTTGAATCTTCTTATCCGGTCATCAGTTGTGGATTTGAAATTTTGGATTCATAGAATTTTTTCATAATAAGTCAGTCTTACCTTTTCTTTGACATTTGAGTGGATTATGAGTAATAAATTAATTAGTGATAGATGGTCCAACATACAGTTTGTGTACCCCAGAACCACTATTCCTAAATGATTACTCCCACTAGTTGATCATTTTTACTGTTTCATATTAACTTGACTAAAGTCCCGTAAAACTACATAGGCCGTGAACCCTGTAAGTGATTGTAGTTACATATTTTCATAGACAATAGACAACAAACCTAAATGTTTCATCAGAATATGATTAATAAGTTATTGAAAATCTTTTTACCTAGTGTTCAGAACGCAAATAAAATTTGACTTCTGTATATTTTATTTCTTTTGTTTCCAATTATTACTGAAAGCATTTTTCAATGCATATAGTGATCAATTTTAGTGATTCCCACTATAACAATTGAGTTGACAATGACTATGAATTTCGTTGAAATAATATCATTGATGTCGATTTATGTCCACTATATTTATGGAATTGTGAAATAACATGAATAATAACGATAAACAATAATAACACGAGTAAAGGAAAACCTGATCCGTTTAACATTTTCTTCTAATTACGCATTACAATAAACTCGACTGTGGGAAGGAATGTTAAGAATGTACGAACTATTGTCTCGAGTTAATTCAACCGTAGTGGCCGGAAGAGAAAGAGATGTTCAGTTGCACTCTCAGGAAATCCATGTATGCTTAATTCGTTTTTAAATCACTTATTTAAATATTTTGTGTCTCGGTGATACCAATTGCATATACATTTTAGCGGACGATTGGAAATTCTTCGCACCCTTGATAATAACGACTGCCTCGCCTTGTAAAAGGATCTTGATAATTTAGCTCTATGGAGCTAGCGTAATCATTTGAATCTTAATGTATCGAAGTGTAATGTAATGACATTTGAGGGTAAACTTCAAATCATAAATTTTCCCTTTACACTGGAATCTACACATCTAAATCGAATCGAAACTGTTACTGATCTTGGAATCATTTTTGATAAGGATTTATCATTTGCTAAATATATTGATATCGATAGAATGGATTTGTCTGCTTCAAAAACTTTAGGCTTCGTTATTCGAAACACCAAAAACTTTATGAACATAGAAGCAATCTACTTTGCGAATGTTCGTAGTAAACTGCTCGATTATTTGGAATCCTCATTTGAAAAATATATACGACTCTTGAAAGGTGTACAGAAAAAGTATCTCAAACTTTTGTTTTTTATTAAGTATGGTAATTATCATGATTGGATTGTAACATACAAGGAACTTTCAACTAAGTTTCGTTTTATGTCACTGAAAAAACGTCGTATTTATTTTCATATAGTATTGATTTATGAAATTGCTAATAATTACATCAATGATCCGTACATTTTAGGTTTAATCAAATTCAATGTTCCTCGTAACCCATAAACCTTTTATCTCCCACAAGTTAAAACTGTCTCTATACAACTCATCCCTGTGCAGTATGTCCAATTCTTGTAATAGTTTAACAACTATCGACATATTCCATGAACCATACCTTCATCCGACTTCATATTTTCTCTTTTTCTCGTTATACTGTTCTCATCTTTCACTATTGTACTAAGTATTGTCTGTATACTTAATAAAAGTAAGTAAATTTCTTGATGATATCCTGTCATAAGGTATTATACCTGCTGTATTTCTAAATAAATAAATAAATAAATTTAACCTTTTCTTGTTTCAGACGAAGAAACAATTATCAATTGTGTCAGTTCTTTGTGGAACAAAATATGAGCAAGTATTATCTGCAAATGTGTCCAAGTCTAAAACGGTTTACAAATCTAAAATTGCATTTTGGAAATTAAAACTGGAGCGAGAAGTTGAGAAAGATAAAATCGCAGATACTGTTTGTTACGCTCATGGAAATGTATAAAACATGCGACAAAGATCTCTCCCCTAATATTAAAATTCTTTCACAAATATTACTTGAATAACCTGTTGGATAGCTTGAGACGAGCGAAGTTTTGCAGAACTAAGTCGCTTAAAAACTTGGCTAAGTAACCGGAAGACAGAAGGAAGATTATTGGGGATAAACATAAATATTGAAATAGAAAATGACATTATAGTCTAGGAGCTAGACCGATTTTGTGTGACTGAACATTAACCCGATGGCACTATGGTTTATCGTTAGAGGAGGTTTCAATGACCAATTCATCTCACAGACCGGATTTTCCCCGGCTGCTAGATCTCGAGATACAGCATCCGCATTTTTTTTTTGACTGGAGGTTAACCCCTTCCAAGTTGCGGTTACTTGAAAAGCATGCCATTCTTATACACTTCCACCATGTGCCACCTTTTTTTATCGTGTCCGTTTATCAGGCGGACCAGTTAAAATTTAACCAAAAATGGACTGCAAGTTAACCCCCCCAAACCTGGTGGAAAATGTTCATTGGTGTTGGCAATTGTTAACATACCCTATGCCATCAAAAGTTGTCGGCCCATTTCCGAGTAATTGGCCATTATTTAGACCAAAAATGTTTCTTTTTTTCATTTTGTGGATAAAAGTTACAAGGTAACATGATGGCACCATGTTAAATAACTTTATTGGAGATCAAATAAAGATTTAAAACTATTGCCATCACTCCTTGCTTATTTGAACCCCCCAAAACTCCCTAAAATCATCCACGAAAATGAAAATAAATTAAAAAGAGCCGTTTCGATTTTAAACCCAGCTAGAGTCGTAATAATTTACTAATTTATCATAAAATTGGCCATAATATCCATATTTTTCATATTTATGGTTTATGTTACCCCCTACGGCAATTTATCATACCCTCCTCACGCTGAATTAACGCCAAACATACAACTGTAATTGAGCATGTTTTTTGTTACAAAATTATAACGATACATTAATGTACCCCTACCTCCATGATTCATTAATTCACCCCCTCTCAAGTACATCATCATCCCCCTTTTAAACAACCCCTATGCAGAACAATATTAAAAAATCGGTATTCTTAAGCTTTTTCATTACAACATTATATAACTGTTTTATTCCTCATTACAGCACTAAGCATATCACTAAAAGTAGATTATTTTCTCCAAAAAAAATAGAAAAAAAATATATATGGGTGATTCTTTCTGAAATCGGCCACCCTATCTTGCCCATTTTTTTTCTACGTTTCAATAAATAAATATCCGTGAAGCTTGAATGGTCTACTTTCGGATACCACTTGGCCTTTTTGAATACAGCGTGTTCCAGCGATGGGAGGCATGAAACAAGGGATGAACATCAATTAAAAAATTCCTAAAAAACTCAATATAAATTGCAGACTAACGAATTGAAATTTGTCGACTCTTCAGTTGTATTTTTTAAGAAAATACAACAACTTTCATCCGAAAATTTTTTTGATATATTGCTTCCTTTTAATGTTATTTTTAATTGAAACAAAATCAATTTCTACACCTTCAGATATCGATTCTCAGCTTATATTGCAAGATTATAAAAAAATCATAACAACAAAAAGTTCTTATTTTTTCATGTAGAAAACGATTATATAGTTCAAAATGTCGAATCTGAACAAAAAATAAAAATTGCATTTTCATTTTGCCTATCAATATGATTAGAATATGCATCTAAATTCATAAAAAAATTGAAGCCCTCGTCTTAAGTCGTGGTGATGATACATTAAGATATATGGGAGGTGGAGGGAAACTGAAGCTGTGATTCTGCTTTTTATTCATAGAATGAAGAAGTAAAAATAACTACAATACGTAGAAAGTACATAATGTGTATCAGTTTATTTGTTAACAAAACGAAATTTATTTTACTATCTGACAATTTTCTCACTCTCTTTCAAAGACTGTTCTATTATTTCAAAAATGGGTGGGTTTTCTGCAACTGTAAAGCAAAAATATTTTCATGAATCTTTACATTTGGAAGAATATAGCAGTAATTTCATGTTTCCAAAGTAATTATTTTGGAAAAAAATATTTTCAACACATTAAGAAATGATTGCTTACGCAATTTTACTTCCTTCCTCATTTATTTTAATAATAACTCTTGATTGACTTTTGATTGTTTGAAAAATGACAATTTGAACTATATAATCGTTTTCTACATAAAAAAATAAGAACGTTTTGTTCCTATGATTTTTTTATAATCTTGCAATATAAGCTAAGAATCGATATCTGAAGGTGTCATGCTGGAACGCGCTGTATCCAAAAAGGCCAAGTAGTATCCGAAAGTAGACCGTCCAAGCTTCACGAATGTATATTTTTAGTTATTGAAACGTAGAAAAAAAATGGGCAAGATAGGGTGGCCGATTTCAGAAAGAATCACCCATATATATTTTTTCTATTTTTTTTGGAGAAAATAATCTACTTTTAGTGATATGCTTAGTGCTGTGATGAGGAATAAAACAGTTATATAATGTTGTAATGAAAAAGCTTAAGAATACCGATTTTTTAATATTGTTCTCCATAGGGGTTGTTTAAAAGGGGGATGATGATGTACTTGAGAGCAGGTGAATTAATGAATCGTGGAGGTAGGGGTACATTGATGTATCGTAATAATTTTGTAAGAAAAAACATGCTCAATTACAGTTGTATGTTTGGCGTTAATTCAGCGTGAGGAGGGTATGATAAATTATCGTAGGGGGTAACATAAACCATAAATATGAAAAATATGGATATTATGGTCAATTTTATGATGAATAAGTAAATTATTGCGACTGTGTCTGGGTTTAAAATCGAAGCGGCTCTTTTTAATTTATTTTCATTTTCGTGGATGATTTTAGGGAGTTTTGGGGGGTTCAAATTAGCAATGAGTGATGGCAATAGTTTTAAATCTTTATTTGATCTCCAATAAAGTTATTGTACATGGCGCCATCATGTTACCTTGTTACTCGCAAGTTTTATCCACAAAATGAAAAAAAGAAACCTTTTTGGTCTGAATAATGGCCAATTACTCGGAAATGGGCCGATAACTTTTGATGGCATAGGGTATGTTAACAATTGTCAACACCAATGAACATTTCCCACCAGGTTTGGGAGGGTTAACTTGCAGTCCATTTTTTGTTAAATTTCAATTGGTCGGCCTGATAAACGGACACGATAAAAAATGATGGCACATGGTGGAAGTGTTTAAGAATGGCATGCTTTTCAAGTAACCGCAACTTGGAAGGGGTTAACCTCCAGTAAAAAAAAAATGCGGATGCCGTATCTCGAGATCTAGCAGCCGGGGAAAATTCGGTCTGTGAGATGAATTGGTCATTGAAACGTCCTCTAACGATAAACCATAGTGCCATCGGGTTAATGTTCAGTCAAACAAGATCGGTCTAGCTCCTAGACAATTATTCGGTTTTCAAAATCAGAACGTAGATTAGTTTTTATCAATAATTAGAGTTTATCAACGCTTAAACGTTATGTTTTAATTACCAACTTATAATTAAAATAAGTACTCCATGTTTTTCAGCACTCTTTGATTTTTGAATCCTACGTACCTCAAAAGTCATTTTCCCCTTAGGAAGGTTCTGGATCCTCCGCTGATTTATTGAATATAGATAAGTAGCTAGAAATAAGAATAACGGTGGCGTCCGATAGAGATTAACTTTTCCTAAAATGTTTCAGGGCTTGTCAAGGGTGAAAAAAAAGACTTCTTTGTCAAATAAAAGTGACACAGTTGTGGAACACCTTGATAAAGGAAAATGAGATTCATAAAAACTTCACTTATCTCTGATATAACAGACTGACCTACGATTCCATTCGAAGCTGTGAATGAGAGTTAAATTCGTGAGGATGTGACAATTGACAAAATTTACTAAGTTTTGAACAATATTTGAATTATGAAGATATCATTGTAACCGGTTTTCAATTTACGATTTAAACGAGTCAAAGTTTTCGCAGATTGTTAATAATACAGTAGGTATGAGCAGAGTTTCTAATTTTTCTTTTTATTCTTCTTATCCTCCAGTCCATAGTTCATAGATTAGTAGAGTACTGCTAGAGGAAGGATCTGCCACTACTCCTATGATGTGAGGCCAATGCCCACAACATTATTTGGGGCAGCAGGGACACTAATCAGAGAGGAGAGCAATTTTTAAAATTCATTTCCGAGAAGAACCTCATTATAAACATTATAAACATAGAAAATACTCCCACGTTTGAAAATCAGAGGTAAAATATCTGGGAATTATAGTAGATGAAAAAGTTCTCTGGAGTGAACACGAAAAATAAATAACTTCCAAAGCTACAAAATCCCTAATGATGTGCAGAAACTTTGCAGGAAGAAACTGGGAACGTAACCCTAGCACCCTGCGGTGGATGTACACAGCAACAGTGAGACCAATCGTCACGTATGGGTCAGTAGCCTGGGGTAGCAAAGCTAGCTGGGCTAGTTTAAGGATAAATCTAGCAAATATCCAAAGACTAGCCTGTATATATATGCATAACAAATGCTATGAGAAGATGCCCAACGGTTGCTACAGATGTAATCCTAAACCTCACACTTCTCCATATGATAGTGGAGAATATGGCGATAAAGACAACCTATAAAGTGACTGGAGAGGAAAACGTAAGTACTGACGCCTCCCTGTAAATCAGAAAACTTGAGTTGTATCCCTAGATAAGATGGAAAAAAGGTACAGCTTCGTAAAGGAATTTGGAACGAAACTAAGTCGTGGAAGTAGATGGGACAAGAACACCATCCCTAGACTCAGTAGAAATGTCATCAAATAGTATATACTGATGGCTCCAAGATGACAGAAGTAACTGGAATAGGAGTGTATGGGTCTGAAACCAAATACTCTGGAAACTTAGTCAAATCCCCGAGCATTTTCCAAGCGAAGATTCACGCTATAGGAAAATGTGACCAGTTAAACATTGAAAGGGACCTCCGTAAACAGGAAAAGCAGCCATCATGTAATCAGCTCCAAGATGCGGAATGCTTAGAAAAACTGAATGAACAAGGCGGGAACAACGCAGTAATCCTCATATGGGTTCCGTGATACACCGGGGTTGATGGTAATGAAAGAACGAACGATCTCGCAAAAAAGGTGCCAAAACACCATTTGTGGAACCTGAACCCTTCTGCGGAATAAGCGCTAGCACATCACTGGAAGAACTTGAAAAAGAAGTGGACAACACAAGATCCCACCACTGGATAAGTCTACAAGGACAGAGGCAAGTAAAGATACTTCGAGGAAACTACAACCAAAAGAGATCCAATGACTGCATCAACCTAAGGGAAAATAAACTCAGAATACTAACAGGAATTCTAACAGGGCACTGCCGGTTGAGATCACACTTTAAACATTGATTAACTAACTAAAAAATTGTTAATCAATGCCTTAAATGACTTGGATTGGTAGGAGAAAAGGAGTGCAGGTTCTGTGAGGGGAAGCACGAAATGTCCATCCACATCCTCGCAGAATGTACTCCCTTGCCTAACTCAAGGGCACGATACCTTGGGGCACCAAATAGAAGAGGGAGACTTACTCAACGCGAAGCCATTCAACTTACTGAACTTTCCTAAAGCCACAGGGTTGGAGGAACTACTATAGCCGCGGAGATATCTTGAAGGGTGCAGCAGCAGAAATGTACATAATAATTATTCCAGGTCGCAGTGAGCAAACATCCCCAACACAATACAATACATAAATATGATGTCATTGGCGGAATAGAGCAGACCTTATTGCCACTAAATCATGATTCCGTGCTTGACAAGATGGCATCTAGCCTAGATAATTTTATCTCATACTTTTCATTCCATTGCTCTTTTTTGCCTACCTTGAGTTAATATTTAATATAGCTGCAGTATGTTGTTACATTCACTAATCCTCCTAGTAAATAACTGAAGCTGGTTGATAGAACAGAAACCGTACTTCGCTAGTACTATTACTAAATGTGTTACAATTTCAATTAATCGTGTTTCGTTTGTTGTTACGAAGTAGACATTTTTATTTGAATTTAATGCTATAAAGACGCTTAGTGCATAGTACAATTAGTTTCAGCATTTCGCGATTTATTTGATGAATTCGTTTTTAAACGGTTTCTGATGATGGTCGTGAGACCGAAATGCACGTAAAGAGGAGAATATAGTAAACATATTAGATATAATATACAAGTTTAGATATAATATACAAGTTACACACTTTTCTATTATTCTATCTATCAGTGGAAATAACCTGGTCCCTAGTAAATTTTCGATTCCATACATTGAGAATTCGAGTTCATGATAATCAACCTCTGCATGCATTCATAGCAGGAATTTAGTTGGGTTTATATATTATCGCGATGAAGAATACAATAATTATTCTCGTTTGCAATATGTTCTTCTGTCACTGAAAATATTAACAGGCTATACAGGAAAGAGTATTATTCACATTGTGGAACGTATATAAATGACATGTTATTATGATATAATCGGAACGCAATTTACTTATTGTATCGAGAGAATTCTTTGTGGGAAATAACAACGCGGTTAAGGATATTTCAGATGGCAGAAAGCTGGCTACAATCTGTAAAACCACGCTCCTCCCAGCTATCTTGAAACATAATAATACGATGTACTTTTTAACACAATTTTATGTTTCCAAAATTGACATTCATATCTTGTAATATTTTCTTGAAATTGATGGGTATATGTATTCAATGTGAAAAACGTACAATCAGGATGAATTAAGTAGGTACATCGAAATAGTAAATTAACAATAATTATTTTGTTTGTGATGTTTACATATAAAATTGTAATGTTTTCGTACATTTCTTGTTTACGTCATAAGTTTAGTTGAACTGTATCAAGGAAACAACAAATTATGAAGTTATCGACGAAATACACTCAAATTAATCTGCGACTCATAAGAACTTGGCAGAACGAATGACATGTTGCATGAATAGCCAATCTGAACTTATGTCGTTACATTTCATAGATAATTCTAATGAATTAGCATGATAATTTTTATTTACCTATTTATATTTTAAATGTTTAAACTCCATATGTGAAAATTTAATATATTTTTTAATTTCACAATATATACTAAATGACTTTCAATATACAGGATGTCCCTGAGGTACGAGGAACCTCCATAACTTCGTTACTATTTGGGATATTCACTACTGTTTTTTTTTTCGACTGTAGCTGCGGACCTTTTGTCCAATTTTAAATTATTTTCATCATTTACAGAATGTCGCTAGACAGGGTGGCGCACTAAACGTTTTTTTTAATGCAAACCCGTTTATATTTTAGGATCATTGGGAAGTCCTTTTGATTCTCTTCACAATGGATTTCACATTAATAGGTGGATTATGAATCGTTCAGATTTTATCATAGAAAAAATAGTGAAAAAGTGTCATATTAGTAAAATCACCACGATTTTCCTGTTGGAAATAAGGCACTAATATAAAGTGTCCGGTATTTTCCCATGTCCTGAATTTTCATTCGAGTGCATATTAATCGACCACTTCGAATTGCCGTATACAGGATGTGCCCAATCACAAAGCAATGTATAACTCAATTTGAGAATAATAGAAAGATGGAGAATTAAAAATAAAGTAACTAGTATGAACTTCGATGTGAAGAAAATCCAATTAAAAGTATTATCAATTGAAAATTAAATATTTTGACATCTCATCAAGCTGATAAGTGAGATTTAGAATAGAAATGAATAGTTAGAGTTAGTTAGAAGGAGCATATATTATATCAAAATGAAGGTACATAAATAAGGAATAGTGATCTAGAAACAATTTAAACCAATCATGATAAATAAAGCTGAAATTAAAGAAATAATCGCTCATTGATAAAAAACTGAGATTTGAGCATTTTCTAAAAGCGATTTTATCCAATTATTTCTTCTCTTCTTCAGAATAGGAATAATTGGAGCAATGGGCAACAAAATAATCAGGTCAGGTACAACGACAATAGGTACAATGATAATGGCTACATATATAGAAATAATAACAGAGTCAAGAACAATAGTGATGAAAATGGTAGTCAGGTAAATAATTGGTAAAAATAGATTGAGATATGATAGGGAACAAGCTAGGCAGGAAAGATTTGGAAATAGGAAAAACAAATCACAAATATTGTAGGGGAATTATCTGTCTTATAGGATTGATAAAGAAGAAGTAGTAAATATTCCTGCGGGACAAAATAACAATAATAGTAATGAAGAGGAACAGAATGGTGAAATCTGCTCCAACTTTAGAAAACGGTATATTAATTCTTTCATGCGTAATTAAAGGTTCTTCAGGTATTTTAGAACTCAATTTTTAGTACAGTGCATTCAGAAACAAAGCTCTCCATTTATTCCAGGACAATAAAACATTCTTCAAGCTGTACTTTCGACTAATAATTCATTGTTATTGAAAATTAAGTCATTTTTAACAGACAAATCATTCTGAATTTATAGAATATTTTCAATTCAGAATTTGAAAACTTTCTATCTTTTGGTCATCCCTCTTTACAATACTATTTTACTAAGGTAAATACAGGATCTTTATCTGTTATAATACGAGGTTCTGTTAATCTCTCATGGGTGATTGATAATTCTAAATCAATACAATGTAACATCACCGACATTTCCGGATCATCCTCAATGTTATCCTTTAAGAAAAATCTAGACGAAAGATCCGCAATGAACATTGTTCCAAGAAGCTGACAGTTTTGAAGTAGGTACGATAGTAATTAGGTTTTTAAATTTACAGAAGGAATCACTATGCTCCTTAGTGCATAACCAAACAACATCGATTCTAGTTGAATTTCATAATGGAACTAGTAATTCAGATAGATATTTTGACAAGAAGTTAATCATACCATCATAACAACTCCTTTTTATTTCCAGTGTTGTCTAATTCCAATATAGCACTCACATATTCCGGATCTGGCTTTACACCATGAAACGAAAATATTCAACTTCTTCAACATTATATTGTATTTTGTTAACATTAAATTTCACATTAAATTCCTTAGCCCTTTGCATTACTTTGTTCAATAGTGTATCGTGAGATTTCTCATCCTCAGACCCTATAGAAATATTATCAATATATATTCTCACATCTAAATCACCAAAAAATCTTTCATTAACCCTTTGAAAAACCTCAGGAGAGACTAGGCACAAAATATTTTGGGAATGGAATTGAATAGCACACGAGATGTGGTGTTATTTTGATGAAAAATTGATTTGATTATAATATTGAAACTCAGGTCTGGTATTAGTCTTTGAAAATAGTTTATCAAGCCTAGAAATGCCCTCAAGCGTTTTAAATTAACTCTATCCTCATCCATTTCTACCCTGATTCTGTTAATTTATAACCCAAGAATATTATTTCTTTCTGATAAAATTCGCATTTCTCTACATTAATTTTCAAAAAACTTTGTCTAACTCTCTCAACCTTTGTTTCTATAGTGCACAAAGAACTTACCCAAAATAGTATGTAATGAACGAATTAAAGCGAAATTACTTTTTGAAGGCATATAGTTCCTGCTCCTGTTATAATTCTCTGAAGAACGACGTAATATCTCATATTAGAATATTATATTCTTCATCAAACTGTTTCACCTACTTCTGCAAAAAGAACATGAGAAAAACAAAATTATCGTTTTTCTCATACCACGAATTATTGAATACACTATTTAGTTCGCCTGCGCGACATTTATTTGAATTATTTCCTAAAAACTTACGTCTATAATAATCTCGCACATTACCTGTCTCTTCAAACTCTTCTTTGGTAACTTGACACCGATTTCATCTTTAAAAGGGTACCTCACTTTAATTTATTATTTATTCTTAGTACCGCAACAATACCTAAATATGAATTACAATAATAATTATTGTATTATCAACATAAAACACCGGTACCGGTACTAGGTTAGGTATATCCATTACCCACATGTCAGACAGAAGTACTATCCCAACTTTTAACTGCTTTCTGCCATTTTTGTAGGTTACCGCGCTACTGCGATCGTTATCGTGCTTTCTTTTAATAGCTCGCACTCGGCACTTGTTTAGCGATAGGGACAGTGCCTCCCTAATCACTACATTTCTCTGTTCAGTTCATTGTAATTGAAATATGATGTGAATACCAGTTTGAAGGAATACGATTGGTCAGTGTGTTGCAGCTTGAGGCAGAATCTAAATCTGTCCGCAGTGAAAAATAGAGAGATGAATTTTATGACCGACTATTTATTTGGTTTCGTTGCAGATTCTATGCGTGTGACAATGTGAGTCGAGTGTACTTTTGAATAGATGAACAATATTCACCTCTTCGGATGGGAAGTAAAACAGTGGGTCTTGTGTGCTGTAATTTCAAGTTTGGGGTGATCTTGTCTCCTGGCGTCAATGATTAGCCACATTAGCAGAAATAGGAACACTTCAAATAAATATATAGAATGGAAAGTAGATGGATGTATGGTACATATTCACCTCCGAGTATGATTGATATTGAATCCTATATTTTATACTTATTCTGAAATTTTGTACAGTATTTGAATCTTTTGAATAATAATACTTCTACTTCTATTTCTGGGTTTGATTTGTATAGTGAGGCACTGCCTCCCCTTTCTACGCGGAGAACTATAATCAACAAAATGAGTACCCGAAATGGGCTTCTGACAATTTAGACTACTCACAAATTGTAGGATAAATATATTACCACTTTACTGATCTGGTTTCATTAAATCACTTATATTAATTTGAATTGTATTTGATACGTTGTATATTTCACTCTATATTCAGATACAGTAACAATAACAACTTATATGTGTGATTTAATTTCCCAAAATCATCACGAAACTGCATATTAGTGCATATATGACATAGTATATACCTACATATCTACTACCATTGAAATATAACCTATAACTATATTTCAGTTTCTACTATGTTGAAATAAAAATATTGTGAATATCTAATCTTTGTTGTGATGAAATAATTCCTACTATATTTCAAAATGAACGTAATCGGATGTTGTTTGTAACATTGGGATCTAAGAGAGTATCGGCATAGCAGGGCACCTGGCGAAAAGGAATTTGAGTTGCACATGTCGGACTAGACAGATGTTCGGCGGATATACACGTTGTTGGATATATTTACACCATTCCTCACCCTACCAACCGGCATTTCATATTAAAATTTATCTTAAAATACGGATTCCCTACAATGGGGGCAGCAGGACCGTATTGACAGTCATTCTGTAATTTTTCATCCATTTGCTTCCGCTCATTGTCGTCTGTTGTAAAATTGGTGAAACCTGGCTCGAGTTAACGTGAAGGTTCTTCTAAGCTCCGAGCAAATCAATACTTAATACAAACTTATCTCGTCTCATCGGGAATGCCAACCTGGCTAAACATTAGCAGATAATACTATACACTGTTTTGGTACGCCTCCAGGTCCAGAGACTTCTGTGTATTAGATAAAATAACAGTTGAATTAGTATCATCATTTGTTAATATACATCAATGATATCATTAATGCGCTAAATTTAATCTGTAATTATTTTGTAGCCCGAAGTATCGTACCATGAATGATTTTTTGTTAATAACTGATAGAAACATATGTTTATATCCATTCAAACACATGATTCAATTGCGGATAAACATAATTTTTCATCATTCATAGAGTCACTTATGGAACTCAATTCCTTCATTGTAAATGTGTACACATCTATACATATTTTCTAAAATTGATATCTTCCTAGACGATCTAATTGTAATGGAGGATGAAGCATTCATAATGTTAATTTCCCTGGTGATATATTTTTTTACAAATACCTAAGTTCCTATGATTGGGAACTCCAGTCAGACTCGATTGGATTGTTCTACACCTATTATGATGTAATTAATCAAGCCAGGCGGTCATTCTTGATATGTTACTGGTCAATTCGTCTTAGAAGTGCCTAACACCTACATAACAAAGCAATTATGGCACATCGTTGACATTCCACATATGTCTTGTTGGAATGGGTAGATTGTTCATGCACCTCAAACAATTAACATCTTAATTGAATTTTCATTCTAATGCAAATTAAGATTCTAGACCACCTTACTATTTTCACTTTACTTCAAATTCTTTAAAGTCGAAACTTACTTTCCAACGTTATAATTATTTTCTCAGTAGAGTAGTGAACATCGTTTGTTCAAATAAGTGTTGTACATTAGGATTGTATATTCTGTAATGTGGTTGTGGAACTAACTTTAATTTTGATTGATTATTATAAATGATGAATGAAACACCCAACATATTCGTATTTGATGTCGAGAACCCCAAAGGAGAAGTATATGAAATTTTAACCAATTATTCCACTAACTATAATGGTTATAAGTTGGATTGACGTTAAAGCTATATGTTCGGAAAATCCTTCATAGTTAGTAATTTTTACAACCTATTCGTTTGAACAATTTCCCTAAATGAGTGCAGCGTCAAATCAGGAATATTTCGTTTTAACAGTTCGCAACAAAATACAAGGTTGTCGATAGAATACATCGATTTAGTGAATTAAATTGACATTCCTTATATTTGCTGTGAGTCTAAATTTTAATCGAACAAACTTCAGACTTGCAGAAACCGTTCTTCTCGGGACTATAATTCTACCTACATTTACGTGGTGTGAAAACTAAGCTGCAAAAATTCCGAAGTCACTATCATCTAGCGTTCAAAGAATCAACAAACGACTACTTCAAAGAAGAGGTGAAATATTTCCTACGCCCATAGAGTAAACAACAACGAGCTAAAATGGATATAAATGTAGATGATTGTGACATTTCGGAACGTTATTTATTATATGTATAGAAACAAGAAACATATAGCTTTAAATTGCTGGAATGTGAAATCAGTAAAATTGCCGAAACATCACTTTGGACAGTTTTGAAAAATATGGGTTCCAAACAGAGTATGGATGATCCACTACGTGGTTTGATGAAGCAATAAAACCCGTTTTATTGTCATCAATTTATTAAACGATGGAATCCGTCATTTGTCCATCTCGATAAAAAAATAAGTTTAGTACAATCAGCCATTCTTCGCAAGATTCTAACACTAAGACTGTGGAAAAGATATATCGTACATTAATGTTGGTTGTAAAGCAATTTTTATTCCTGGTACCGTACTAACATTTTCTCTGAAATCAAAGGATAACGATTAATTATCATGTTGAAATAGATCAAAACAACTTCCTACATTGGTTTGAATTTGAACTTTCACTGCATTCAAAATAACTCCCAAGCATTGTTAACCTAATGTATATTTAAAAATTCTTGACTTTCGGATGGATTTCGCGTGACAATAGCACGACTTGATTACACCATTACAGGTGGCATATTCAGGGCAGATTTGAGACTTGAACTGAAACAAGCCTGCCCTGAAGATGTCACCTGTTGGCGAAACGTCGCCATCAAGTCGTGCTATTGTGACGCAGAATTCGTGGGACAATTGGAGCTGTATTCAATGTTGTTCTTCCTGGAATTATTAGTTCTTATCTTCTAGAAAAAGTGATAGGATATAGGGAATATTTGTTAGGGTAAATATGGAAAATCTAGTATATTAGCAGATGATCATCCTGTCTTAGTTAACAATACAGGTATATCAATTAAGACAGCTCGATTTTGGATACACTTTTGAAAAACAGCTCAGACGTATAAATCATCAGAATATTTTTTCTTTGAAATTGAAAAACTAATTGAATGTGGTTTATTAGCATGCGGTTGTACTTTAGATGAAATAAAAACTTATTAAGCATTGATTCATTCCAAAATAGTTCTGAAGAAAGTCAAATTAGTTCGATCTCTTTCTGAATGGTTTATACGTTAATCATACCAATATTGGTCCTCCAGGGGTGTTCAAAGTTGAAACAATTGTAGAATCTTGTGTATTATCATGCACTGATATTCTCTGAGAAACGTGCGAGTATATTGGTTGTGGCCCAACAAATATGTTATAGGAAAAATGCAATAGCCCTCATCCTATTTAACTATTTCGTTCAAAATGTGTATGCTCACACATTATTGGCACAGTTGTGCTGTAGATTATACTATTTCTATTGACCATCTTCATACTCCTAATAATATTTACATATTCTCACCTCTTATCTATAATGCTAGAGAGAAGCTGCTCCCCCAAGTCCTCGAGTGTCTTGTTTCGTCGAGTGTTTAAAACAAGTTGTTTACTACTTTCTCGTTATTGTTGTTTTTATTAGTGCTGATCATTGTTATTACATCTCCATTAATTCTTATTTCATTGTTGTTACATTTAATGTCTCCGTTTGAGAAAGTGTAGAGGTAGAAATTCATATCTTTGTGATGTCACAAATCTTAAATTTGCTTCATTATCTCAAGTAAGTCAATTCTCTAGTAGTATACTGTTTTCTACATACTTTTTCGTGTTAAATAAATAAAGGCCATATAATTGCCTCACGAGCATGCTCGGCTGCCTTATTATTGCCTTTGGTTATGTCGTGTATCTTTACCCAGAGCTGTTCAATGTTGCCAAGGGTTGCTGCTTACCTTGGGTACTGTTTATTTTTGATACTAGTTTGGAGGGGATATTGTTCTATGTATTGCCGGTATTGCAGTTCTGCTTCCGGAGAGAAGGTGTTTTCTTGACCATCCCACCCAGGAAATAACATTGTTTGCCTTCCTTGCTTCTCTTGTACCAGAGTCTGATTTAATTCAGAGTGTAAAGTAGAAGACTGGCATAGATCGCCATGTAAAGTTAAAGAACTTAATGTTGGGCGGTTAGCCCTAAACTGACCCGTGGTCCTGGTGAGGGTATAGGGAATAGAAACACATCACTTTACAAAAGGTTTACACTTTACTTAAACTTAGAGTTCGACGCCATTATAGCTTAATGTCTTACTCTATACCATTACAATAATTACAATTATGGATCATTCACAATACCATCCATCCGCATCAATGATGTATGAATATACTCTAGTCTTTAGCATATACATCGATTCCTCAATAACTACCTCGAGATACCCTGTTCTGTGTGTCAAGGTTATCTTGGGCTAAACAATGTGTAATAGTCAACATGTTGTTAGTGGGTCAGTTATGAGTTATCAATATATGCTTAATAACATTACTTAATAAGAATAAGGTCGATTTCTATAACTTAAGGTTTTTAGGTAATATCGTATAGGAATGGATGATTCCTATACTACAAGAGGCTGTAGGCACCTCATCTACGAATGAGGCCAGCTATATTCTTGACGGGTTACCGTTCAAGGAATAGCCTGTACTTCAACGTTGAATAATTATGAGGGATGGAACCGTCTCAAAGCACCCTATTATCATGTTGATTAAGTCGTATCTTATGGTATAGAATCGTGAAAGAGGTTGTCCACTTCTGAGTTCCTCTTAGGGAAAATAAAACACTATCCTGTGAGCATACTCTAGTGACAATTTTATTCATCGTGGACTCACCTAGACCTAGTATTCTATCCATCCACATGATGTTGGTTCAAACTATGCATAATCATTCTGCTGGACGTATACTTATCAAACTCGCTTCCAATATCAATGAATGCACCCAGAGTGTACTTTTTATTACCGAGCGATCCTTTTATTCGGTCGACGACAATGTGCAGGGCAATATCTGTTGCTCCTTCTGGGATATAAGCATGTTGATGTGAATCGAGTTTTTACAACTGGCAGTCGTCCGAATTACTCTTTCGCACAATTTCCATAACGTCGTTAGGAGAAAATACGCAAAGCTGATAGAGCGCTTCAAGTCTATACAACCGGATTTCTGTATAATTATTAATTCGACCTCTCTATTTTGACAATATATCCGGATCCGATACATGTCCTGAATATTCTTTCTAGGTGAACCATTAAGATTTTCAGCCAATCCTGGTACTTTATAGGGAGAGAAGCTTTTCATGGCTCAGGTTATTCAAGTCTCTTTTGTGAGAGGGCGACTACGTCCAAGTCCTCTCTAGAGGTAGACTGAGATGTAGTTTTTGTCAAATCATGTTCAGAGGCATCGAAACATCGTGGAGAATGAGTTTCCTTCACCATTTTGGTTTCTTCCAACGGGGTGGCAGCGCTTTCGTCACTCCCTGTTTTTAAACAGCTGATTTGTTGTGTAGGATCTTTCGTACTGCCCGTTCACTCAAGCAGGCGAACCTTCACAAGACCTTATTTTGCTCTCATATTATTTGCCTGTATACTTTTTTTTTTCGAGACTAAGTTACAAAAAATAAACACGTATATTCCACATACGTTGCTTTTTATTGTACAGCATTTGCGTCGTGAATCATTGTTTTCAATAAACTTGTGAGAATTGTACATGATAGTGCAACACTCAAATTTCTGAAAGGATAAAGGTTATTATTTATACCAACAATAGAGTAATTAGTGCACGTGGTAACAATAATACAAGCGGCTGGTCAGGTTCGCCACGCGACCGGCAGCTGCTTCTTTCTTCTCCCCCACCTCACATACGTGAGTGGAATGCAATAACTAAAGGGCCTTCTGAACCAAAACGGAACTCTTTCAGAGTATAATTTAAGCTTGGTCAATTTAAATGGTAGAGCAGGTGAAGAAAAATAATTTATGTAGGTAAATTCTTCGAGATACGCTCTTTATTTGATTCGCAGCCTTATAGAGGATGCATACACAGGGTGTTTCACCGCATGTATCTCGGCATGAAAAGTTAGGAAAACAAATTCATGATTAAAGTGGTCATGACAAAATCGTGAAAATTATTTTTAAGTTCTGCATTTCGCAGCAAGGAGACAATTGAAGATTAAATATTGAAATTCTAAATTTCTCCGAAATTTTACACATTAACGAATATCTTTGGTAACATCATTAGAAAGGTTAGAACATTGACCTTGATAAGAGTGAGAGAAGCAATTGAATGTGTAATCGTTTAAAACGATGTTGTTTCTAAACGACCGAACCGATTTTAGTAATCTTGAGCTTATATTTGTAAAAGAAAGTGAAGTATCATAATTAGTGGATGCAATTTGTAATAATAACAGTTTTATTATTTCATCCCAAAACTTGAATCATCAGCTATAACTATGACCATAATCGGAAAGTAGATTTAATTTGCAAGAAAAAACGTGAGACCACAGTTCGATATCTTGATTCGTTTCAGATCTATTGGCAAAATAATAATTTTTAACATTGATTGAAGAATTTTTGTTTTCATTTGTGATATTCCGTGCCACCCTTCACACCTTATCTAGGCTGAAGACTCGTACAAATTATGTAAAAGGAAAAATTTGGAGCGTGTTTAGAGGCCAACGGACCATAACAACAGTATTAAATAATACAACTATCACTTCTTGTTCCATAACTCGTATTTATGGCATTTTAATTCACTCAATCACATTGTCGGATTTTATAGACAATGTTTCTTATTCGTCCCCACAAGTAAAACTCTAACACAAGTAAATCCGGGGACCTAGGTGGCCACGAAAACAGACTACCTTTCCAATCCAATGAATAGGGTATGTAACATTTGAAAAATCACGGACCCTTTGCGAAAGGTGTGCCATCCATCATGTTAATACCACATGGATGATCTTAACTCAGGAGGTATATCTTCTAAAAGGATAGGCAAGTATTTTTCTAACAAATTTCAGTAAGATGACCATTATACAAATAAATGGTCCTATAATTCTGTGTTCTGAAACTCCGCACTGCACATTCTTCGCGCATCCAATGAGGATTTGCTTGTGACCAATAGTGCATACTGTGAGTGTGCGCAGCTAGTAAAGTGACCTCCTCATCAGTTCATAAGACCAGGGGAAAGAATTGAAGATATTCGTTACACATCTATCTTAGCCAATAGCAGTAGTCGAGCTGCCTCTCAAAATCCCTTTCTGATAATGCCTGGTTCAAAACTATGTGATAGGGATGCAGCTTACAATCCCTTAAAATTCGAAACACTGAAGTGACACTTATACACATTTCTAAGGAAATTTTTCTTATGTCTAAATGCGGATCCACTTCCACCTATGCAAGTACTTTTATAATATTGTATTCCTTACTGTGGGTCTTCTGATAGGAACTGTAATGGGTCGTACATTTCCCGTTTATCTTAAACGTATTGCCGGTCCCCGGAATGCTTTTCTGGTATAGTGCCTTTGTTCAGGATATCTGGTAGCATATTCTCGTTCCTCAATAGGTGCATTTTGAAAAATATCAAAATATACGGCAAGCATAGTAAGCCTTGGCATTGGTTTAAGCCATTTTTGAAGTATAATAGTGCAAATTTCGATCAGGTTAGAATAAATTCAAAAAGTATGGAGAAGAAACTTTTGCCAACACAACACCAATCAAAATTAGTAGTTGAAAACTACTTCAATTTATTCATCTCCATGGAAACCTCCCGATTTCGTTTCACGAAATCATCTACATTTATTTTTTTAAACAGCATATTAGAATTATGCATACTTAAGTCAGATGTTACTAATTCTGAAGTAGTTTTTGGGCCATTGGAATAATGCAGCGTAATGCGGATCTTAAAAATGATTTACAGGATTTTCTCATGGCAACGTCAATCATTTATTTCTTCCTACATTTCTATGCCCAGTAGTTTCCGACATATGACCTGTGGCCAAAATTAATTGAACACTCTTATATTGTTGCTTTTTTGAAATTTTGGGTGGGTTTTCTTAGGTTGCAGAAATTTTTAACTTCAGACGAAACACGATTGTAATTGGACGTGTTTCGGCTTTCGTTTTCCTTATAATTTATTTTAACCCTTGCATTGTTTGAACTGGAATATATAGTAATGAAGTTTCAATTTTTAGTTTTGAATTTGGAATGATATAGATTTCAGACTTATCATAAACATTATGATTTATTTTGAATGATTTTGAATTTTCCGTAGGTTGTTGAATAATGTTTATAAAGGAAACATTTCTGTCTAGAAGATTGATTGACCACCTCACACATTGATTCGTGCGCAGGTGTCCTTTTGTCGGGTTGTTCATGTGGAAGAGATCTACGTTCACCTATCTCTTTTTATTCTTCAATCAGCACCAACAACGTAACAAGTTAACAGGTTACCATTTTCAAAAACATTCGGAACTCTGCATTATATTATTTTTCAATTATTTCAAAATATTCAATTTTTAGATTATGATACTTCTGTTCATTAATGCTGTCGAATTTTGTTGATTCTTCTGAGCTTTGATAGATTGATTGATCTAAGCCAGGGGTCTCTAAACTATGGCCAGCGAGCCAAATCCGGCCCGGTAGTGTCATCAATCTGGCTCGCAACAGCTATTGGCTTATTGTTGTTATTGTTGTTACAATAATTTGGATAAAAAGACACAGAATTATAATAACTCGGTTTTATTTACTTGCTAGGTGAAGCTACTGTAAATAAATATTTTTCGTTTGAAGTTCCGGGGCTATGGTTTCAATATCAGTATCAAAAGGATTTTGAAAAATCTTAATACCATTCGCAGTGACATCAAAGTCTGAGAAGCAAGTATCAAAATTTATCTTCAAAGCACTCAAAGCTTCGATTACAAAATCGACGGAAAACTCAGTCTTAGAACTGTGGCTGAATATTTCACATGTTTTAAAATGTGTGAAACATTATTTACATAGTTGAGATTGAAACAGTATTATTTTCTGCCGGAACGATTTAATAGTAGTGTATAAATTCTTGCAATTTCGAAGTCAGTTCGTTAATATGTTTGTTTAACAGCCATTCACTATTTTGTAATTCGGTAAGAGGGTGATCCTTGTCATTCAAAAAAATTTCGATCCCTGCTCGAAGTTCAAAAAAGCGCCGAAGGACTTTTCGCAACTAAGCCAGCGTACGTCAGTATGAATGATATGGTAAGTCATTTTTTTCAATCTCTTCGATAAACTCGCGGAATTGTCATTGTAGTTTCGGGAGACTGAAGAACTTACTGATATAATAATTAAATCATTTATCGAATGTACAATAATTCTGTCAAGCGACCTTCAACTAAAGTCAAATACAAATTCATAGATCACTCATGATATATTATGAACGTCGTGATACAAAAAACTAATACGTGGAATTTGAATCTGCGGCATGGGCTTTCCAACATCCCTTCTCGGTGTCGCAGGTTCTAATCATTATAGTTCCAGTAGAATCAACATTCTTCGGAATGGTTCTCTGACTAGCGTCTTCGTTAATAAATCAGCTAACATGTCGCTAGATGGACAGAACAGCACATCGATAATCCCCTTCTCATGTAGATCTCGAATTTGATGATAACATACATCGATGTGTTTGGTTCGAGCTCCTGAATTACTCGATTCAATCAGTCGAATACACCCTTGATTGTCTTCGTACATAGCTGTTGGACCATCAACTGAAATATACATGTCCACGAGCAGCTGTCTGATCCACAACAACTCCCCACTAGCGAACGACTCAGCAACGTACTCCGCCTCGGTGGAAGACATGGCAGTTGATGCTTGTTTTCGATTTGACCAGACTACTGCTCCTTCTCCAAGCAAGAAGACTTGTAGACTTGCGATCAGTCCTGTCCCCAGCCCAATCTGCACCTGCGAAATATTTCAATTCTAAACTTCCATTCGATGATAAACGAAGTTTCTTATCAACTGTGGATGCGAGATAACGTAGCACTCGCTTTACAGCGTTTCAGTCTTGTTGAGTAGGTTTCTCTACACGACGACTAAGTAGACTAACTGCAATCGCAATATCTGGTCTAGATACTGTAGCAATATACAACAAAGATCCTATTGCTTTTCTGTACGACGTGTTGTTTCCTAACTCTGTACTGGTACTCGTTTCTGCAGACATAAAATCAGTTTCCATCGGAGTTGCTGCAGGTCTCGGTTCCGTTAAATCGTATCTCTCCAACATTTTTGTAATGTTTGCTCTTTGATTGAGCAGAAATGAACCATCTGCTTGACGTTCGACTTGAATTCCCAAATAACCTAAGTTCTTAATGTCGAAATAATCCTGCAATTTTTTGCTAACTTTCTTGGTTGATTCTTCAGATTTACCAGCCACCAGAACATCATCTCCATACAAGAGAACGTGAGTAATGCTTCCATCTTTTCCTCCCTCGAATAGAGACATTGGTTTGCATTCTCCTGTTGAAATCCTAGTTCCAAGAAAACTTTTCTTGCTATCTTATTCCACACGCGAGCAGATTGCTTCGAATGAAATAAGCTTTTACGTAATTTCAGCACTTTATTTTCCTGACCAGGTTCCTCGAAACCCTGTGGCTGCTTCATATAAATATTCTCAATCAACTCACCGTTGAGATATGCACTTTTGACATCCAGTTGTCGAACATAAAGACTTCTCTGTGCAGCTATGACGAACAATATTCGAATAGTCTTATGTTTAACAACTGGCGCGAACGTTTCGTCGTAATCTTCTCCGAAAAACTTCTGGCTACCAAACGAGCCTCATAAGTGTGGATATGACCATTGCCGTCCAACTTTACTTTAATAACCCACTTACAAGGAATAGATTTCTTTCCTGGTGGCAATTCCGCTAGTTCCCATACTCGATATTGATTGAGAGATACTATTTCCTGTTTTGCTGCAGAAAACCATAAACTTTGTTCACGTTGTGTCTTCTGGAACATTTTTTCATTCCACAACTTCCGCTCCCTGACATAGTTCGTCAGTCTTACTGGAGGTACATTCTTGTTACTCCGTTTCGAAACTCGTATCTGTACTTCTGAACTCTGGTGCATCGTCATACTCATCTGAACTGTCCCTTGTTACTTCTTCTTCGAAATTCTGTGTATCTTCGTCGGCTTCACTCATTTCGTCTTGAACACCTTCCATTGTAGCTGCAGAATGTAAAATTAATTACAATTACCCTTTCGGTCTGTATACTGCCTACCAAAACTGAATGTTTGGTATCTTTTTCAATTATGCGCACCGATCTGCTGATCCAAACTTTGCTTCTTTTCGGGTCTAAAATCCTGTATCCTTTGGTATTACCATCGTACCCTACCAGGACGCCTTCTTCCGCGTTGTCATCCGACTTCCTCCGTTTTTGTTGAGGTACTAGTGAGAAAACTTTCTATCCAAAAACTCGAACATGGCTCAAATCTGGTTTCATACCTGTAAATAGCTCAACCGCAGTTTTTGCTATTCGTCAAGCGGTTCTGCAAATATGTTGCCATAAGAACTGCTTCTCCCCAGAAGCGATTGTGAAGGCATGCGTCCAGCAGCATGCACTTAGCAGATTCTGTCAATGATCTGTTTTTCCTCTCTGCCACTCCATTCTGCTGCGGAGTAAAAGGAACGGTGACCTGATGATGCATACCCTCTTTCTTCAGAAATTCCCTCAGCTCCTGGAAAACATATTCTTTACAATTGTCTGTCCTTTCAAATCTCGTTGACATCTGCGCAATAAATTCTCGAACAACGCCTGACACCTCATCCTTGGACTTGATCAGTCTCACTACAGTAAAACGCGAGAATCGTCGATGAGTGTCAAGAAATATCTTTCCGCTTGGCGTCGAAGTTTGCATGAGTCCGCACAAATCAGAGTAAATTAGTCTCAATGATGCCTCTTGTCTTCGATTGCTATCTGGAAACTTAGTCTGAGTTGATTTTACCTTTCAAGCGATTTTCGCAAACTATCTCTTGCGAGCATGCAGATACTTAAATTACTGTGGCTAAGTTTTCATTGTTCAATCGTTCTTTCGCAACTGGATCTCTATGGCCAAATCGGCGGTGCCACTGATGCAATCAAACCGCTTCTTTCGCTAAGTTAACTGTCGTAGGTATTACGGTTCCGAGTCTGAATAAATTTCCATCGCTCCTTGCTTCTGCGATAAACTCCTGATCCTCGTATATGCCACAGTTGACCCTCTCAAAGATTACTCGGTAACTCTGTTCTATTATACGCTTGACTGACAGTAGGCCATCATCCAACTGTAAAATATACAGCACAATTTTCAGTTGTACTTGTTTGCCTCCCTTTGGCAAATTGCAGTGCAGTAGGCTTTCCTCAACTCCTGCTGCTGGCATCGATGAACCATCAACGAGAAAACTGTAGCAGTGGTTTTACGAATCGATGAGAAAAAATGTTGGTGATTTGTCATATGACTCGTCGCTCCGGAATCTATGCACCAACCCTGGATAATCGCATTGCGTGACTGATCCTGTGCTTTAAATGTCGTGTAGCTTTCTTTCTTACTACTTTTAACTTCGATCAAAGATTTATCTAATTCGGTTCTAACTGACTTTTGCTGATCTTGAACTCTTTTGAATCGATGACAATCCACATTTAAATGACCTAGTTTTTGGCAATAATAACATACCCGAGTCTCTTTGTCATTTTTATTTACTTTGTTACTTCTTCCTGTTTTATTTTTACAACTACGATTAACGTTGTTTGATACTGTTGCCGTTGACCTAAGCGCCACTTGTGTATCCCCATTTCCTGATTCACTAGTTTCAGCGCATCTTTCATATTCGTCAAGTATTTTTCCGGTCACATATTCCACCGTCAAATCTGCTTCGTCACGTCCTTCGAGCGCTGTGACAAGCCCGGAAAATGATTCTGGAAGACTTACCAGCAAAACTGCTACAGCTCATTGGTCCCTCACGATATTGTAATCCATACAATTTTCGTCTCAAATATTACTGCCAAAGGTTGACCTCTCGTACTTCTTGGATAATGCTTGCCATGCATCATACGCATCGTTCAAATGAGTAAAATGTATGAGTTGACCGTCCTCAACACTCAAGGTGATACACGCCATTGCTTCATTATTTTTCTTCTTCCATTCGTCGTTGACCATTTCCAGATTTGGCTCACTGACGATTTCCCACAAATCATCACGCACAAACACGGCTTTTAATTTCGCCTTCCAGAAAATTTAGTTATCTCCATTCAACAATGTGATGTTCAGTCTTGAGCTATCTTGCGTCATGTTGTATGCCACAAGTAGCAGTAGTCGATCAAGCCAAGAATAAAAAATTCACTCGCGCAATCTGAATGAGCCTGGGCCCATAACCTGATGAAAATTGTAGTTTCGGGAGACTGAAGAACTTACTGATATAATAATTGAATCATTTATTGAATACCTATACAATAATTCTGTCAAGCGATATTCAACTAAAGTCAAATACAAATTCATAGATTACTCATGATATATTATGAACGTCGTGAAACAGAAAACCAATACGTGGAATTTGAATCTGCGGCAAGCGCTTTCCAACAAGTATTATTCCCAGTAGTCGTGCTGTGAATGCACATAGCTTTTATCTACTCCTCGAATAAAAATCAACACCTGAGCAGTATCTGACACATCTGTTGACTCATCCAAGGCCAGAGAAAACCACTCAAGATGTCCATTTTTGTCATACAGTTGAGATGATATATTTTCTATGATGTCTTCTACCCTTTGAGTCCATAGAGATCATATAGTTAGAGGAGTAAAGCCCGTCTTAACGCGAGAAGGTTTCAAAAACTTATCCGTTCCCCACTCACATTTGAAATATGAAAGTAGCTATAGTTACACGCGGTCATCTAAGCGAGCGGTTGTAGGAGAGTAAGGGAAACGAGTTAAAATACCGCAGAGTGGGGTACGGATAACTCATCGCGTAAGATCGAACATGGTACGCAACGGATACATAGGCTATATAGGGGCTTCACCCCTCTAAACTATATGGTCTCTATGTTTGAGTCACGGTGTTTACTGACAAGCTGACAGTTTTAAATACTGCTATCTGTTAGCCATTAAAGGGTACAAGTATAAGAGGTTGTAGTTCATCCAAGTTTATTGGTTCCAATTGTATAGGTGATAATTCGATATGCTCATGATGAAACGGAGATTGGTCAATTTCGATATTCGGTATTTGCAGGTGTCCTATAGGTTTAATTGAATTTTGGTAGGTTTTCAGAATATGCTCGTTAACTTGAACCTGGTATCCTTCTGGAATTTTCAGTATGTAATTTCCTTGTAACGCTGTGATATCTCTTTGTCCTTTGCACTGGCTGTTTACTGTGGTTTCTTGTGGGAATATTGCTAACCATTGGCCACTCTTTATCTTCTGAAATTTCTCTTGACGAATTGTTACTTTACTTCTTTTGCAATTTTCGTAGTTTTTGGTGAATTGGGCTAGTTGAACTTCACACGGGCTTTCTTCATTTATTTGATGTATGTTCTGTGCTGGACATAAGAACTCTGAGGGCATAATTTCTTTACATTCATTGTTAGATAAACTAGTAGATCTCATTTATGGCTAGGTATTCAGTTTGGGGAATGATAGTTTGGTAGTTGATAGAAGTCTTTATTGGTATGGAATAAAGGTGGTAATAGTTGTAAGGAATTGACTCTACAATCGGAATCTCGATTATAAATACTAGTTGTTTTTCCTTGTAATAACTTTTAATTACTGCAATGTTTTCGTATAACTGAATATTGTCTTTAGTAATTTCGTAAGGAAACTGCACTTTAGGCTGTATCATTGATATTTCAGTTAGTTCATTAAATAAGTCTTCGGTTTCTAATATTGACGGGTGCAGAGTACCTAACTTTGCAAATGTGATTGCATTAACTAAAGTCTCTAGAATATTTTTATTTGCATCTGCAGCTGCTATTATTTGAACTATCAATATTTGAAATATTAGAGCATCTTCAAGTTGATCTAATTGTGGTTGTTCTTGTTCGACACGTTCAATTATTTTTTGAATTTGAATATTTAATTGGTTTTGATTATTAACAATTCTATTAGTTGTTACGTTGAATTTAGAGATAGCATTTGTTGTTATCGTTATTTGTTCATTGAGCAATGATTTCAGATCATTTTGTGAATTTACTAATTGTGTGATTGCAGAATCATATCTTGCAGCATCTTCCTGATCTAAGTTTCCAGTTATTGCCTTGAAAATTGAGCCTATACCGTTTATTAATCCTCTTTTCTTACGATTAAAATCATGGGGTGGTATTATTTGCTTTAGAATTTTATCTATCTCGGACAGTTGGTAATCTAGTAAATTTTGATAATTGATTATTTCCGATCGGTATGAATCACCGTTTTCTATTTGTTTTAAATGATTTTCAATTTTAATTGATTGGTCACATAGATAATTAAAATTTTCTTCTAGGGGTTTTATATCAAATATTCGTATCAGGTTCTAAGATACTGGAATGAAATCTTTCTACAATGCCATTAGAAGCTGGGTTTCTTGGTGTAGTGAAATGAGTTTTTTTTTATGTAAATATAGTAGTTGTTTTACAGATTCATTATTGAATTCGTTATCAGTTACTATCATTTCAGGAACGCCATAAAATTGAAAATATGTGGTGAGGGCGTTTACCATTTCAATTGAACATTTAGATGTTATTTGGAAAGTTTGTCCTAATTTTGTGAATGCATCTACTATAGTGAAATAATTTTGATTCTCTACGGTAAATATATCTATATGAGTTATCTGGAATGGTCTACTGGGTGTCTCAGTTAATGCTATAGGAATATTTGGAGGGGCGCGATCATATTTGGCTTTCTGGCATCTTTCGCATTGATTAATAAAATTAGTTACATGTTCCTTAATATTCAAGATAAAGTATTTGTTTGAAATTTGTTTCATTGTTTCGGTAATACCTCTATGATTGGTTTTACCTTCATGATAATTCCGTATTATTTCGACAATATCTTCAGCATGAACTACTGGTGTTCTATGTTGTGTACAACTTATAATTTTGGGTCCATTATGATTGAATAACTTTATATAAATAGCACTGAAGTCTTTATACATTTTCTCTTTGTCAAAGTTGAAATAATACTTTTGGTCATTTGTTGTATATTCTTTCAGGAATTGAGTAATTTCATGTTCATTATTTTCTTTAGAAATTTGTACTACATATTTCCGTTGTTTGTCATAGTTAATTCGTTTCACTGGTTTGGGATTCATGCTTACAGTAATAATATAATATTGGTTAGGTTTTGATTCTATCGCATCTCCAAATATAGGGATTGCTGTCTTAGGTTCTTCGTTGATATTTGAATGAATACTATCGATTAAATTATCTATTTCCTAATGGGGGATCGCTAATAGTGAACGGTGTTTGTAGATTTTCTTCGACTTCCTGTGGAGTAGGTGTTTTTACTTCTTCTAAACGTTCGTCCGTTTCGTTTATATTAGGTAAAATTGATAATAAGTCAAGATTATCTGTCAAAGTATTTATTTGTATGCGTGATAGTGCGTCAGCGTTCGTGTTATGCTTGCCCTTTTTGTATATTATTTTATAGTCGAACTCTTCGAGTTTAAGTCTCCATCTAACAAGTTTAGAATTAGGTTCCTTAAGTTTCATTAGCCATACTAATGGACGATGGTCTGTGTAAATATAGAAAGTTCTTCCGAATAAATACGGTCTGAAATATTTGACTGCCCAAACTATAGCCAATAACTCTTTCTCAATGGTGGAATATTTTTGTTCGCTCTCATTTAGGGTGCGAGATGCAAAACTAATCGGTTTATCTTTTCCTACAGTGCCTTGTGATAAGACGGAACCAATTGCTACGTTTGACGCGTCTGTTGTTAATATGAAGGGTTTCTCGAAATCTGGGTATTGTAAAATGGGATCGTTAGTCAGTATGTGTTTACATTTGTCAAAAGTTTCTAGGAATTCGGGTGTATGTTTGATATCTGCATCTTTCTTCAAACATTTGGTCATAGGCTTTGTTAATTTAGCGAAATCTTTAATAAATTTCCTATAGTAACCTACAAGTCTTAGGAAACCTTTAATTCCTTTTCGTGTTTTCGGTATTGGGTAGTGTAAAATAGCTTTAATTTTATCGGGATTTGGTTTTACTCCGTCGGCTGTGATGATATGACCTAAATAGCTAACTTCCTTCCGTAGGAATTCACATTTGTCTAATTGTATTTTTAAATTTGCCTGTCTAAGTCTATTGAACACTGATCTTAAGCGTTCTATGTAAAGATTTTGAAAATATAATTATGTCGTCTAGGTAAACAAAGCATTGTTCGTTTTGAATACCTCTAAGAATATTGTCCATGATTCTTTGGAATGTGGCGGGCGCGTTTTTAAGGCCAAAGGGCGTTCTTTTATATTCATAATGTCCGCCTTCAGTACTAAATGCCGTTGTTTCGCGATCTTTTGAATCCATTTCTACTTGGTGGTACCCGGAAGCTAAATCTAAAGTGGTAAAGTATTGGCTTTTCCCTAACTTGTCAAGTATGTCTGAAATATTTGGCAAAGGATATTTGTCCCCTACAGTGCGTTCGTTTAAGCGTCTGTAATCGATTACCATGCGCCATTTGCGTATGCCGCTAGCGTCAAGTTTTTTGGGTACGATTAAAACGGGGAAATATGATGAGGTTTGGATAATGTCTTGTTGTAATAATTGGTCTACTTGTTTCCGTACTTCTTGTTGATGTACCTGAGGTAATCTATATGATTTGATGAAGATAGGATCTTTGTCTTCTAAACGTATGTTGTGCTTTACTTGATTGGTAAATATGAGGGGTATTCCTTCACAGAAGAATATATCTCTATATTCTCGGCATAAGTTTTTAACAGAAACTTGTTCTTCTATGTTCATATTGTCCAAACGTACATTTTTTAAATTATTAATTAATTTGTCATTAATTTCTTGAGAAATTGTGTCATTATAAGTTTCAAAATGATTGCAGTTGTTATCGAAATTTTCTACATCTAGAGGTGTATTTATCATAATTTTGACTGATACATCTTTTGAATTAATTACGGAAGTAGTTGCAATGCCGTTTTGGATTTTTACTAAAGCATTAGGTGACTCTACTCCGTCCTGAAATGTGATTTTATTTAATATTCCAAAGTTTTGATTGGATTTTACAGGGAGTTTGATTATTTTTTGTGTACGCGGCTCTATTTCAATTTGAAAATTTTGAAATTTTAGATTTTTTGTAGTTGTGTCAGGTAAATAAAGGGGAATCTGTGCATTCTGAGTTATTGATAATTTTTTATTGAAATCTACGGTTGCTTTTAATGTTCGTAATAGATCTAAACCTATTAGGCCTTGGTATTGAGGATTAACATTGAATACATAAAATTTGTAATCAGCCCCGGTGACGTTAAATACTTTTGGGAGTGAAATTTTTACAATGGTATCATGATAACTTGTTTGATGAACAGATTGAATCTTGAAACATTCCTGTCTGATAAATTTTTTATAAAATCGGTTAACTACATCTGGATTAATTAGTGATTTCATAGAGCCTGTGTCTATCATAAATTTAAAATTCACACCTGGTATAACTATATATGGTAATTTGGGATGTTCATCATAGTTAAGCTCTACTAGGGTTGTTCTTCTAAATTGAGGTCCAAAGTAAAATTTTCGTCTTGCACTAACTCGTCAGTGGGTACATAGTTATCATCAAAAATTTCGTGATTAGTTTCATGTAATTCCTCTTGTTCAGGATCATTTTCGACTTCGTGATAAAATAGTTCTTCAGATATAAAATTCTTATTCGAGGGATATTGTTGCACTCTATTATTTTGCGTTATTCTAGTCATATTACGTGAGGATGTGTCCATAGGCGTATGCTTATAATAATTATTGTTAGTTCTACTTGTACCCGGCATTTGGAAATTAGGTTCTACTGGGAAATTACTTTTTATTGGGAAATTTTGTTTAGAGTTTGGGTTGAAGGTATTTCCTTGATATGGTTGGTTAAATCTTGGCGTATGCATAGGTGGTTGATAATTTTTAGTGTTTTGTTGATTAAATCTCGGAATCTGGGCATTATTATAATTAAATTGTGGAGTAAACAAATTGTTTGCATGTGGGATATAATTAGTTTTAAATGTTTCTGGTTTATTTGTAGCTTTGAATGAAGTATTTGAATTTGATCTAAAATGTTTATCGGCATACATGAAATTTTCCTATTCCATTACTAAACTCATTGCTTCTTCAAGATTAGAGGGTTTTTGAAATCTAACGGCAAGACCTATCTGTCCTGATAGTCCGTGCAAATACGTTTGTAATGCCAAACTGTCATATACTTTGATTCTTACTAAACGTTCATTTTCATCTGCAACTGTTAACCTAACTTTAGTATGAAGTAAACTATGAACATCCTGTATTCTAGTGCCAAATTGGTGAGGTGACTCTCTAATTTCCGGTTTCATACACATTAAATCTCTAACCAGACAATCTTCGTTTCTTTGATCAGAGAAATATTGCAATAAAAGTTCTTTAATTCTAGGCCAATTAGTAGCATCTTCACGACTACCTATTAAAATTTTAGCTATGCCTTCTAACTTTGAAATGATCGATCTTAACAACCATTCATTTTTAGGATTATGTGGATTTGCTCGATCAGCAAACGTTGATAATGAACATTCACAAGATGAAATAAAAATGGCTAAAGTAGCTTTGTTCCCATCATAGTTGGAAATAGCATTTAAGTGAAAAGATTGTAATTCCATTATATTACTATTATTATTAGCAATAGTATTATTAAAATTTGAACGTGCTCTAGCAATAGGGCTTCTACTACGATTTTTATTTTCTGGTGAAAAAAAGGTATCTAGATCGGAATCCGATTGAGAATTGTTCATAAGGAATGGCTATATATAGGAAAATGAGATTACTTACAGTATCATTAATATTGCTTTCATTCTTTGGGGTTCTTAGTTATATAGAAGCTTCGGCGATGCTGTCCTGGACTTCTGCGGCTTTGACGATTGTGTTCTCGGCCCGGTTGACAATGTTCCCTTGTCGTTTTGCTTGAAACACTACGTTGATGTGGACGATGTCTTGTGCACTTTGACGTAGAAATTTTTAATTTTTGATTCTTGTTGCAACCAAATTATAGAAATAAAACCGTTTTTCTTGATTGAAAACCGTGTTGCAATTCTACCGACTGCGCCAATTACGAAATGCCTTTTGACAAATACGTTTTAAAAAATTTTATTCCAAGCATGAAATGAATAGACAATAGCTTATTCTAAGATCTAATGAATATTGACCTGTTACATGATTAACACTGATATATATAAACTATCGAACGTGATATTTTGATAAACACATATAATGTACTACATATCCATATAAGGAGAAGTGTGCAATCATAACACGCGTACTCGGCGACTAGTCTAAAAATTATAGATAATGACAGGAAAATTAAAACGGTTTTGGCCCTTGGAACTTACTGGAGTGAATAGTATGGCCCTAAGGCTGGAACTGTATTGTTTTCGGGCAAGGAAGCAGAAGAATTAGAAATTGCTCTTTTATGTTTTGAATCACGTCACACCCACGTCATCAAATAGACAACAGTTTAATAAATACCTACATATAATAGTATATTCAAAACGTCGAAGTGCCCGAAATCGTAGAATTATGTTAACAAAAAAGGTAAACGTTCAGTTTAAAGTTAATTTTATATAGTTTCAACTCAAGGGCCGATATGTAGATGCCCTCGTACTAATAGATAGTTTCCAGATGAGGCGAACGAGACCTGACAGGTTTTGGACCCACAAATGCGTTTTTCCTTCAATTGATCACGAAAATGGCGGACGTTGATAGTCTTGTTTTCCAACGCGTGAATTTAAAGCTATAGCTTACTCAATTTATAATTTTCTTTTAATAAGAATTTTGACGATTACCCACAAATAGAGTGGACAAGTTCAAATTCGCTTTGAAAAATTGAAAGAAATGTTCGACAATTTTGTAAAGTGGCAATCAGAAATTCAAATTTTGACAAATGATCCTATATATTGAACGAAAGAGAAGCATTTGACGATAATTTTGTTTGTATTCTGCAAAAGCACAAAGTCTTTTAGACTTTACATAATTGAAAGAATTTTGAGCAAAAGGGGTCAAGAAAATTTAATTCTATGAACCCTCCTATCATTACGAAGTAATTTATTATTTCATTTGCACTTCTTAAATATTCCAAGTAGAGTACCCTAAGTCATTCATAAGAGCTACAAGAGTACGGGTATTCCCAGTCTTGAATTCCCAGAATTCAGAATAGGTCGTTTTAAGCCCCTAACAGGGGTTTTACTGTACCTATATTTACATAAGTAGGTAAATAAAATGATAAATCGATTTATGAATGTGCTTTTGAAGAGATAACATCGATTTCTATTTTGTAGTGTTATGGTATTTTATTTATTTTCATTAGTAAAATGCCCAAAGTCAGTATTGCGTCAGTGTGGGTTAAAGCCATATAAAGAACTACGTATAGATATGGGAAAAATCTACTATTTTGCGTGCTTTAAAATTTTAAGTATAATTTTTGAATATTGAATATAGAGGATTGTGCGAAATCGGTTCATATCTGTTATTTTTGAGATACAAAAAAGTTATAAGCAAGTTACCTTCTTCTTGAGAGACATACACAATGAAAATA
Organism: Endomychus coccineus; assembly: GCA_958510875.1. Taxonomy (NCBI): domain Eukaryota; kingdom Metazoa; phylum Arthropoda; class Insecta; order Coleoptera; family Endomychidae; genus Endomychus; species Endomychus coccineus. Next base: position 109,047,370 of record OY294069.1, read on the forward strand.
TAAAGAAATGTACAGGGCGTTTCAGTTTTGCCCTGGTAGTATTAACTTAATGTATTATTCGGAACCTTGGGTATATTTTCTATTTGTTTTTTTATTCCGAAAAATTACACAGATATCGACCCATTTCGCACCATTTGGACACTCGGGGCGCTTTCGTTCAATATTTGAACATATTTTTCAGGAATTTATATCTAAGTATTGATATTATTGCTTTCCAATTTGATATTTGATTCTTTGTTTATTTTTCATTGCAGAAGCCATACGATGGAAAATTCCAAATAGACCAATACGTGAAAACTGCTCATATTACGAAATTGGGTAAAATGAAATCGGGAGGCGTTTGACAATCCACATTTATGCAATGTTTCCAACCAATGTCCAAAAAGCTAAACGAACAAGACATCTTTAACAGAGACCTCATGTCATACAATGATGAAGTCAAATATTCCCTTGTCAAAGCTACGTAATCAAAACTTCACTTCTCTTCTCCAAAACTATTGTAAATGCAATCTCTCAGGTGAAACAACACTCACGATTCAAGAGGACGTTATATTGCTCATTTATTGAATGGTGTTCTTAGCGACGAGATTCTGCCAAAACCTTACCTCGTTGCTTCTAAAGAGTTAGAAAAAACGAAAAAACAAATGCACTGACAGTAGCCAGACTTGTTTGAAAGAAACTATCTACATTTTTCTTCTCACTCCTATTCCTGAAGATAATTTTTTGCTGATTTGTACATGAAAAAGGCCATGCAAAATTTGAAAATTTATTATCCAAACTTGATACATGTAACATGTCTTGCTGAAGAGATTAGGAAACATTTTTCACTTTAAATAGTTCAATTTTCAACATCAAAAAAATATTCCTTAAAGCGCCCATAAGGGTTCAGTTCTATAAAGAAAACTACCAAACACTCGTCAACCTGTTATTACAAGATGGATAGCTAAGTTGGGTGCCGTTTTTTTGTATTGCGAGAATGTCTGTCAACTAAAAAATCTAATTTGAGAATTGTCTGACGAATCTTCCCAATCCCCCACTGATGTTAAGCAATTATTCGGAAACAAAGGAATGAAACAACAAATATTGTTCATAAAAACCAATATGTTTCTGAAACAATAACAGAAATTGAGGAATCTAATTTGCCATTAACTCGAAGTGTAGAACTAATGAAACAATCTGAGACAGCTTTCCAAAATGTAGCAGGCAAAATGGTGTGCAAAATTAAGAAAAAATTCAAATACGTTATGGAAAAAAACGACAACATGCTTTGTGTAATAAATGTATATTTAAATTCAGTTCTGTATATAGAGAAATTGAAATTTATTTTGAGGTAAATCAATAAATTTATGTATTTTAAGGATTTTTTTATTTGCATATTTTCAACATTTTGGTGTATATTTTGACTAAATGGTTTGCATATTCATCCCCTTTCTTGTGGGTTTTCTACTTGAATATTTGGGTTTCCCTAATAATTCTGATGTCGGTGGGTAGTGTTGAAAAAACGATTCGCGAAGAAAAGTAATCGTAGAACTATCAAGAATCATGAGAGAATCAGAGGTAGCTATTCTCGAATTACATGATGCTTTCATTAGCATTTTTAGATCACTCGAGAACTCCCAAGGAAACAGCACGTTTTTGATTTATTTCGTATCAGAAAAATTATGCTGTGTTACCTTGCGAGAGTGGGAACAATCCTTAAAAAGCGACTTATTGACAAGTATTCATCAATCTATGCATTTTCTATCGTCGGAAATGTGTTATTTGATAAATTCTTTGCATACGGAATCAGTACAATATAGCCAATCAAAACAAACATCTAAATCATATTTACGCTCACATTCACATAAAGCTTCAGATAGATCATTAATTAGCTCAAGTTTCACAATCAAATCCAGACAAAACGAAATGCCCGTTTTGTCAAGACAATAAGCACTTTATTTATTATTGTAAAGAATTTGAAAGACCATCAGCGAAGGACCGGGAGTATACAAGAGAACAGGTTTTGTACTTCGAATGAAACTAATCTAGCATCATTTGGGATTATAATATTTTCGATTTATAAAATAAATCTTAAGAGTTTCCGATACTATATTTCCGAGTAAATTTCCTGGTTGTTAAAATGGTTTTTATCATTTTTTCAGATATCTTAACTGATGTGGCTGTTACAAATGATGCTAGTGGTCTGATGGGATTATTTTCCTTACGGATTTCAATAAATACAGCAAGAGGACAGAGACATACAGAGTAATCTTGTTGATTACACTCCCTCGAGTTCCAAAATTTAGATACCAATATAAGAATAGAAGTTAACGCAATAATACATGAGAAATTCATTAGACAAAACCCAAAATTAATTCATCTAAATACAAAAATACTATATAACCCACCCAATTTTCGAACTACCAATTTCATCCTAGATTCATTAATTTCATTAACGCTATCACAGAACCGAAATGTAAACTCATTCATAAAGGTTTTAAGCATAATTTATAATCGCAAATCAATACTAGAGATTCAGAGGTTTTGCACGTAGAAACTAAATTTGCATTATCTAGGTCACACAATAACAATAACAACAAATATATAGCAGCTAATATTATTGAACTTCGATATCCAAGTATATAGTATCAGAAATAGCCTACAATAGTTTGATGCAAAGACTTATCAAAGTACCGATGTCAAACGATAATTTTGGTAAAAAGTTGAATATCATTAAACAAATCGCGGCAAATAATGGTTAATCATCCGGATTAGATCCTATCTAAAAACGATACAAGTTGGCCTTCAACTCAGTATTTCATACAATGAAATAAAACTATTCACATGTTAGTATAACATATATGGGGCCACTAATACAAACATTTCAAATTTCTCATTAATTTGAATAATCATCGTAGCGTATAAAACGCAGAATAATTTAGTTTATCAAAATTAATAAAGATAAATTATTCGATGAAGACAAATGTGGGACTTACAAGCTGTCATGTGGATCTTGCCCTATGATATACATTGGTCAGACAGGTAGGACTTTCATAAAAATGGATCAAATAAGTAGTTTCACCAATAATAAATCGGATTCAACCTTTGCGGATTTTAATTTTCGAAAACCACAATATTAATGATAATTTCAAGGTTTAACATATTCAGATAAGAGTGATAACTCAAATTCGCTGGAATCCCTATACATTAATGTATATAAGAAGTCCGATATTCTATTGAACTATCAACAAATACTCAATAATTCTTGCTTGTTAAATTTGTATTAGATTTTCCGTTTGCTACCAGTTTATTTTTTAATACTCATTTTATTCAAACTTATCATTTTTAATCTTGCCCTACATTACCAACAAAATTCTCATTCAATCATTTTCAAAACAAATCAATCGAAATTATAAGGGACATAAACTTAGCGGGTCCTGATTATATCAGCATAACATAAATGTTTTGTTAGGTAACGGAATATTTTTTAATCTCCTCTGTCTAGGTCAAATAAAGTGACGACCGAAATGGCTCATTTTGAATAAATCATTGTTAGGCTGGGTACCAACATTAATTGAGCAACAACGTCTCTTATTTAATTTGCACGCATTAAATGGAACGGATATGCAATTTGCATTCTAAAAATTTTGGGTAATAGAAGAAATCCCTCAAAATCTATTTCTAACCCAAAAAGAAGATTACTGCGAAAAACATTTTACACAAAATTTACAACGCGATCTTTATAATCATTACATTGTGAAATACCCACTTCGTAATAATTATACCGATTTAGTGAACACAAGAGAAATCGTTATCAAACGATTTTCAGCACTAGAATCGAAATTAGACAAGGACACATATCTTAAGCAACAATATGAGGATTTTCTAACTGAATACTAAGCGTTAGAACACATGACAAAATTAAGTGAAATAAATGATTGCGATCAAATAGTTTACTATTTACCTCATCATGGGGTACTCAAACAGATTAGTTTTATTATTCGCCATGTTGATCAGATTCAGAAGATATTTTGTAGAATTCACAGCGAACAATTCAAATCTGTAAAGGCAGGTTAAAATTAATAATTCACAGAAATATTATCAAATATTCGTTCGGCCAAACAGCAAACAAGATCCAATTTTATTTTACTTTAAACACTGTCACATACGTAACAAGCAGATCTTTTTTAGCTATTCCTGCATTACAGCAACCGGCCTCAGATACCGTGAGTGAATATTCAAAAGCAAGCAAAACTATGTTATCGGGTTTTCCTTCAAGAAACAATGTCAAAACCTTGCAACAGAAATACTAGTGAACAGAGTATTACAAAAAACTACGTCGAGATTCTACGTCGACCAAAGACCAAATATGCAATAAAATAATTAAGAAACTGAAAGAACAGTTAATAGTCGAAAATACAGCAAAGAAATTTACCTGTTACTCTTTGCCTGTACATTCTATCATAGTCAAAGTATACCAGGTCTGCCGGAGCCTCCCTTCTACTCTTTTTAAAAATTCGAGTGCAAGCTGATTGGTCGATGTTGTTACTTGCAAGGCTGTGATTGGAGGAGCTGGGTGACGTCACCCAGCGCGAGAAAGGAAGGAAGGCTCCGGCAGACCTGGTATACTTTGACTATGAATTCTATGGCGTCCCGAAAATCAATAAGCTTCAATTATCACTAGGCCCATTGTACATAGTCAACTGAGAATCTGTCAGCACACATAGCGTCTATTTTGAAGACAATTTGTGATAATAATATTGCAAGTTCAGTTATTAAAGATAAGTTTTATTTTATAACTTAAAAATAGTACATCAATCATTAATTACTAACACTATTGTCAACCTCTATTCAACTTTTTTATTTATGTATATATCGGATAACAAAACATAGATGGTAGCACCAATATTGAATGAACAACATTAAAGATATTCTAAATACAAATAAACTTCTATCAAAGATTGTTTTACACAAGGAGAAACTAATTTATTTCGAAGTTTATTAAATACCTCTTTAGTAAGTGCCTTGACTAATATATCCGCTAGCTGCTCTAAGGTATGAATGTATGAAACTAGGATTCTCTAATGTGATGATAACGCACATCAATGTGCTTAGATCTTTTATGGAATTCAGGATTTTTTACCAGATGTATGGCACTCTGATCGTCCACCAAAATTGTGGTCTCTTGCGTACCAGTCTGGACGTCATTGTGCATGATGCGCAGCCATAGAGCTTCCTTGGCTGCCATAGAAACATCATCTTCAGTCCTTGAAAGAGCCACTGTCTTATGACGCTGACTACATCAAGTAATAGGTTTGCCGTTCATACAGAAGATATATCATATCCTGTTGTCGATCTCCTTGCATCTATGTCAGTTGCGTAGTTCGAGTCTGAAAACCTGTCAATTTTGGAATTTTACAGTAATTGTCAAATGAAATTCCGTAATTGATTGTTCTTATTAGGTATTTGATGATTTTCTTCACTGCATTCCAGTGTGCATCATTGAAATTATTTGTGTATCTACCTCGGTTTACAGTGAAAGATACATCTGGTCAAATAACAATTGATAAGAAAAATATTGCTCACACTGCCTCGCGATATGACTGATTGTTATTTTGAGTTTCATGATCTGGTGGTGCTGACCTTAATTATTGTGAGTGAGGATCAGCTGGAACACTGCTGGATATAACTAAATTGGACTTTCTGATCAGCTGTTCAATATAACCATTTTGTCTTATAAAAAGTGTGCCTTCTTCTTCTCTATTATATTTTATTTCCATCCCCACAAAAAATTAGACTCTGAAGTAATGACTTCAAACTCTGTTTTCAATTGTGTAATGAACATCTCGCATGTATTATCATCTCCAATTAAGAGACCATCATCGACTTATAATAACAAGAACATTTCTCTTTCATTACGTGTTTCTTTGTAAATACACTTATCACCATCGAATTGTTTGAAACCGTTCTTTTCATAAATTGAGTCAAATTTTATGTTCCAGCATCGTGAGCATTGTTTATATAGACTTTTGTTCAACCTGCAGAACAATCCAGGTTTTGTATTCACTCCAATTGGAAGATACATAAAGGTTTCTTCTTCCAACTCACCATTTAAAAAGGCCGTTTTGATATCAAATTGACTCAATATCATATTTCGTTGAACAGCAATTGAGATTAGGAGTCTAATAGAATCATATCTTGTAGTAGATGAGAATGCTTCATAATAATCTATTTCTTCTTTTTGAGTGAGCCCCCTCTGCACATAACCGCGCTTTATATCTAGTTATCTCCCCTGTAGGTTTCCGTTTGATTTTGAATACCCATGTTGACCCTATGGCCTCTCTGCCCAAAGGTAATGTAGCCAAAGTCCATGTTGTATTGTTTTGTTCAATAGCATCTAGTTCTTCTTTTATTGCCTGACACCGCTTTTCTGTATTTGGTTCATTTATTGCTTCTTCGAATGTCTGTGGCTCGTTTTCTTCTACATACATGGCCATATAACGCATTGGTGATTTTACATAATTTCTTGTTCTAAGATTATATCTAGAGAAATAATCATTGGGGATTCCACCATCAACTTTTCTTGAACTGATTCTTGAAATACATCATCTAAAAACTGATTTCATTGATTATCTGTTTCTCTCCCATTGTCCAAAATTTCATTTTTCTGATTTTGCCGCTCTTTTCCATCAGGTAAGTTTTTATCTTGATGAATGCAATCTGGTATTCCTACACTATGATTTTGCATTGTTGTTTTCCAACGAGACCAAGATTAATTGAAAATAACATTTCTTGCGTCTTGTATTTGTTTTGTGTTAGAATGAAAAAGTCTGTGGTTGTTTGAATTTTTATCATAACCCACGAAAACCAGATTTATATATAATCCAGTTTTTTTTTGCATTGAGTCTGGAATGAAAAAATTAGCTTCACAACCCAATTTTAGCATTTGTGATATTGATGGTTTCTTATGAGTCCATACTTCAAATGGAGTAGATCCAGGAGTTTGTCTTGTACCAGTTCTATTAAGAATATAAATAATAAATAGCACAATTAACAGCTTCTGCTCATAAGCTCTGGTGTATATGGCACTGTGGTTTCAAGTTCTAAGCCTCTGTTTCTGGCAAAATCTTGTAATTCTGAGTTAACATATTCTCCACCATTATCAGTGTGAAGAACTTTGGCCACTCGCTCATATTTATTTCTAAGAACGTTACAAAAAAATTTAAAATCATCGATGGTATCATTTTCATTTCTCAAAAAAGAAACAATTCTATTACCAGATGTTTCATCCTTAAATAAAATGAAATATTTTGCACCCCCAACTGATAATTCTGGCATAGGACCACACAGGTCATTAAAAATTCATTCTCCTGGATTAGACTTAAGAAATTCTTCTTTGTTTTGAAAAGCTTTTTTTATGCTGTTTTCCCGCAACACACCCTTCACAAAAAAAATCATCATCACCAGTGATGTGGAGATCTTTGACAATGTTTTTTGATATCATTTCTTTTATAGTTGCTATATTCAAGTGCCCCAATCTCTCATGCCATGGATTATTTTGTTTAGACGATGAATTGCATTCATGAATTTGAATTTTCTCACCCATAATAGTCTGAAATAATATGCAATATGAATTATTCTTAGCCCTAACACCCAGTGCTATAACTTTCCATTGTTGGTTAGAACTCCTTCAGATAACAAATTTCTTTTGAGCTCCGGTACATAAAGCACTTCTTTTATAACAGAATCATACCATTTCTCATTAATATATTTTCTAATATTTAATTCTCCTTCCGCTCCAACTTCCAACTGTTTATCAGAAGCTAGTATTACTTTAGATGGACTTTCAATTTCTGTTATACTTGAAAAATAATCTAAGCACCCAGTCATATGAGATATTGCACCAATATCAAGGATCCAAATATATTTATCATTAATAGTATTAAAAGCAGTATCTATAATGTTGGAAGCAGAAAAATTGCTGTTGTAATTCTTGCCATTCTTGTAATTGTCATTCCTGCAATTATCATTTTTGTAACTGTTTTCTCTAGAGCTAGAATAATGACAATCACTAGAGATATGACCAGTGCGACGACAATTATAGCAAATATTTTTCTTGGATAACCCGAGTAACAATTACATTGATCATTTTAAAAATTACTATTCATGGTTACAGAAGTTCTTTTTGTTATATATTATTCAGATTGGATTTTTTGTCTAGTAGAAGAGCCGTTAGCTCTGTTATGGTTTGTTTTTCTTCAGGCATTAATAACCATGCCTGACGTAAACTGCGATTTCTTTGTGGTAATGAGCTGAGGATTTTAGTATTGATTGATAAACCACTCAATTGTTCCCCAACATCTTTATACATATGTTTATTATGTTGTGCTATGTTATATTTTCGATTCATTTCCATGAAAACGTTATAATGTCATCATTTTATTACTCTCTGATTCCAGACAATAAATTGAATCCAATTTTGTTAGTATATGATAAGCTGACTTACAATTTTCTATTATTGAGATTTGTGCAGCATCCATATTAGCTGTAAGAAAGAACATAGCTGCTGCATCTTTCTGATTCCAATCTTCATACTCTATTTCGTTTGTAATATTAGGGATTGTTGATGTTCCATCAGCTATATCATTGATTCCTTTGGCTCTCATGCCATTTTTCATCTGAAACAGCCATTGTTTGTAATTTTGGTCATTGAATTTTATACAATTAGTATCAGTTGAAACTTGAAAAGTCATATTTTGAAAATGAAAATGACAATTCAAAATAAATAAGTTCAGGTACTCACACAGATCCGATCATACACAAAAATTTTTGACACAAAGTCTATTAATCAATTAATTCTCACGCAGAGATGATTTCTGGGCCCATAACCTATTGAAAGTTCAATTAATAAAGATAAATTTTATTTTGTAACTTCAAAACAGGACATCAATTATTAATTACTAATACTATTGTCAACCCTTACTCAACTTTTTTATTTATGTATATATCCAATAACAAAACATAGATGACAGCACTTAACACGTCGACTTAATAGATAATAATCAATATTACATATATGAGTTCTTCAAATTTGCAGAATATGTTAACAATCTTCAACTAATGATCATGTTATTATCAGTCTGGGTGTAGTTTCTCTTTTTAACAACATGCCTACAGTAATTACAGTAATTGATAATAAATGAGACATCATGAAAAAAATTTGTTCAATTCCGAAACAACAGTTCATAGACATCATAAAATTAATTTTTGAATCGAGCGTGTTTGTATATAATGACCAAATATACCTTCAGATTTGATTATAGCCAGATTAGTTATGAATTTTGTGCTGGATCGCTGTATAAAAAAAAATTATCCATTCCTTTTCCGTTCATAAAAAAGTTTGTTGGTGACATCATCTGTACTATTCCAGCAAACAAGAAACACAAACTTCTAGAGGTTTCCAATGGATGTAACAAAAATGTACAATCCACCATAGATGAAGAATTATCGAATAGTGTACCTTTCTGGACATTTTAGTTATTAAAAATGATGACGACGTCATAATACTGGATTGGTAACTTAACCAGCTTATTCTGGTAGATATGTCCGTTTTAAATCACATCAACTAATCAAAGTAACGATAAACTACATAAAATAGAATTCAAAAAATTACATATCCTTATTTGAATAAAAACTTAACGAAACTGTACACCGTTCTCGTACAGAATTAGTATCCCAAAGTACTGTTGAAAAAGTCATTTTCAGTTCATCAAACTAAAACATGAATCAAACTACATGTCGCACTTTCAACTCTATACATTTATTTTCATCCTATTCCTGCCGTTAATATAACAATCGTTATTAGCTCGAGATATTATCAATCCTAATTCATGTTTACCAGTTGAAACTTTGGTATGAATAGGCCCAGAAGAAAAAAGTTCTTCGGCAGATTCCGTTTTTTCAACGCAGATATATTTCGAGCAGCAATCAATCATCACTAAAATGTATATAAGGCAGATTCAATTGCCACAAATCATCCAAAAGTTATATATTTGTCCTGTGGCATTTGAAATTATTTTCAGTAGGCTTATGGAGCTCATGACTAACTTGTTCTTTATTCATCTTACGAAAATTTATATTTGCTTCTACCTAAATGCTTTTCTATATTTACAAATCGATCTGTATATGTAAGATCATAGAAACAATCTAGTGTAGATTAAAATTTGTTGGTTTATTCACAAGAATTGGAGTTATACGTTTCACAGGAACCTGCATTATTGTAGTTGATGATGAGGATATTTCCTCAGAAAATTTAGCAAATGTCATCCGTCGTTCCAACTACTCCAAACTTCTACTATTGCCATCAAGACACGCATGTCCAGACCATTAAATGTCTTATCAATCTTTTTCGAATCATTTCTGATATGATTCACATCATCATTAATGGTTTTATACTATGATTTTATAACATATTTATCCTGCATGTCCGTCAATGTTCAGCAAATGATTTATCCATGGTGAGAATAACCTTGTTATTTTTGAATGTATGTACGTCTAGGTCGTTGTTGATATCCTTGATTGAATTATCAGCCCCAACCCGGAAGGTATCTCTAAGACTGACATTTGTTTTCAGATTCAGCTCTTATATTAATTTATCACCATATAATTCATTTGCAGCACCTTCATTATCACTAGGTAATTTCACGTTGCACAATGCACGTTTCTCCATATCGCTCGAGAGAAAGAATCCTTGTCCATGCACTAGTTTGAAATTATTATTAGATATATTCGTATCACAAGCCACATATCATCATCATTTCGTCTATCATGGACATTATCTCGTTGTGATGGTTATTGTTACGAGCACACGAAGATGCAACAAGAAGTCTTATTCTATCTACAATTCCATTTATATCATCACGATAAACGCTTCCGATCAGTTTCTCATTATATCCAAGCATTCCATTTTTCATATATTCATTCCCAATGTATGTTTTGGACCCACGTTTTCTCATGGAATTAATCAAAGGTTCCAATGCAATCATGTTTGCATGTTACAGTGTTTCTTATTCGATCAGCTGGATCGTTATTACGTTTGTGGGCACTAGTAATTTCCATCATTTGACTATTATTTTCCACGGTATAAGTTTCAGGTAGAACATCTCTGAGAAATATGAAATTTTACAATCCTGTAGTACCTTTGAACGCTGGACCCTTTGACAATTATATTACTCTCATTATCAAAATCTATGGGTTGATTACCCAGAACCTATTCATCTAGAGTTGGATTATATTGTGGAATCATTTTATTATAGTGTCCTTTGAAATCTTCATCCAATAGAAATCCTTCCAAGTGATACCGTGCTAGGGTGGGGTATTGTTGCAAAAAATCTTCTGTAGCCACTGCATCAGCTTGCTTATGCTGTCTAAATTGTTCAATAGTATGATCGATAGTAGGTTCGGCGTCAAATACATCCTCTTCAGTATCTTGTGAAATAGAAGGATTGTAAAAGTTGCAGTAGAAATATCGTTTGATCAAAGTTTCTTGTTTGTTTAATATCGGTACTTTTTACTCCAAAGGTTTAGATACGTTTTTGAACATATTATCGAGAATTGCATCCAGCTTCTCACAAATTCACTGCCATGTATTCTTTCCTCAAAACGCTTGTCAATTTCCAAACTTTTTTCTTCATTTGCTGTTGTGCTTTCAACTTGTGACTTGTTTGTGTGTATAAAATGAAAGTGTACATAGGTTACATAAATAGATAACTGTTAAAACCTTAGCTGAAACGTTCCCTGTTCATCACTATCTTTGTTAATCATGAGGAATGTATATTAATTTTTCCAACACAATGAACCTATCTCTCTAAATTTTTCAAGCGACATGTCATTACCTATATGATCACTAAAAATGTGCTTCAAATTGAGCTCAAACTGTTTGATGAGAATCAAAAAACTTACGCAATTCATGTTTTAGACAATTAGCCAAAAACTAACAAAGGTAGGAACTATGAACTGTCACGGCGGATCTGTCATGACTACCTGTGCGCGCGATTTATGAATGAACTGTCACTTGACAAACGTTTTAACGCTTATGTAGACTATAGAGGTTGTTTGTAATGAGGTTTTTATGTTTGAGATACAGGTTGTTAGTAAGGAGTCATCTGTGACGAGTCTTTTTTCACGTGTTAAAGTCTATTGTCACTTGTGAGTGTAGTTTGTCACGTGTTCAAGTCCTTTATTACGAGTCGTTCAGTCATTTGTTACGAGTTGTCCAGTCGTTTGTTACTAGTCGTCCAGTCGTATGTAACGAGTCGTTCGAACATTGTATGAATCATTCTAGTCCTAGATGAAGACTTTAGTGATTGATATCCAGAGCCACCACATCAATTCAGGAACGATATTTATTTTCGACATCGAATGCTTCTTCATAGAATTAAAATATCGATTTACTATCTATGATGCATCACAGCTTAAGAGCATCAAATTTATCTGGATAGAAGGGGGTGAAGAATAAGACTATGGAAGATTTTGAGCTTATTAATATAAATAACAATAATGATAATAATAATGAAAATTCAATTCCAAATTCATTAACATATCAGCAACCGCTACTGGATTCTCCGTATCTAAAATCCCGCAACACAAGCATCATATATCAAATAGGTTGGGCTCTTCATACTTCGCTCATTGATTCCTAGAAAATTGTCTCCGTTCCATGAACAATCACCTAGCATTGCTCAATCTCACTGAGGGGTATTGTGGTGGTGATATTGATATAGATTAATTTTCACCCCTCTTTCTACTCTTCCTCATAGCGTGGGGTTCGAACTTATTAATTCAACTTCTCCCAAATTAATTAAACTTCCGGACGATAATAGACCATATTTGAACATTGGTATTTTTAATGATTTAATTCCAGCTTCGGTGGATTCAGGTTCAAATATAAACAAAATTGGTTCCAAAGCTTATTATCTTTTGAATAAGTATAAATTAAATATGACCAATGATAATTTACATGTGACAACAGGTCATGGTATTAACCAATCAGTATTAGGTAAAATTGTATTGCCGATAACTTTTGAGAGTTCAGTTCCTTTTGTAGTAATACCTTCGATTCAACATTCTTTGATCTTAGGAATCGAATTTTGTAAATCTAACAAACTTGCTATTGATTTTGGTGATTCTGTCTGGGGAACCCATACTGAAACAAATAGAGCGGAAGTTTCTTACACACAAGGTTATGATACAAAATCTCAAATCTCTCAACTTAAAAGGGAAATAAATCTTTTTGAGGAAATTTCACAAGTACCTCTAGGTAGAACGACATTAATAGAACAGCAAATTGTTGTAACTGAATCTAAGCCCTTCAGATTTAGGCAGTACCCTTTTTCACCAGCGATGCAGGAACATCTACACAATGAAATAGATGAAATGTTGGAACTTGGGGTTATTCAACCATCAAATTCCCCCTATCGTAGTACAATGTTACAGGTGAAAAGGAAAGATAAATCTTTCAGAGCTTGTTTGGATAGTAGACATTTGAACAAAATTACGGTGAGTGACGCATACCCACTTCCGTTAATTGATTCTATTTTGAGTAAACTACAAGGAGCTAATTACCTTACTATAATCGATTTGAAAAAGGCTTTTTGGAATATACCGTTAGAAGGGAATTCTCGTCAGTATACAGCTTTTGGGATTCCTGGCAAAGGTCTTTACGAGTTTTGCGTAATGCCTTTTGGCCTCACTAAGGCACTTGTCACAATGCAAAGACTTATGGACAACCTGATCGACGAAACAGTAAATCAATATGTATTTCCCTATCTGGACGACATAATTATAGCCACTCCCACTTTTGAAGAGCATATTAAAATGCTTATTCGGGAAAAGCTGAGATTTGCTAACTTGGCAGTTAATGCGGGGAAGTGCGAATTTTGTCGCCCCTCACTTAAATTCTTGGTATTTATCGTCGGCAAGGAAAACCTACGTCCGAGCGAAGATTTAATAGATGCTGTCCTGGATTTTTCATCACCAAAAACCACGACTCATGTTCGTAGGTTGTTGGGGTTGATTTCGTTTGATCGTCGTTTCATTCCAAACTGCTCTACTATTGCAGCACCTATTTCCGATCTTCTTAAAAATAAGAAGAAAGGGCAAACGATAGTATGGAATTCAGATACAGAAGCAGCCTTCTGTGAATTAAAACGGAGACTTACGACAGCCCCGGTATTAAAAAGTCCAGATTTTTCCAAACCTTTTTCAATACATTGCGACGCCAGCGACGTAGGCGTAGGTTGTGCCCTTTTCCAAGAACACGATGGTCAACATTATCCGGTAGCGTATGCTAGTCGTTCTCTGACCAAGGCAGAGAGAAAATATACTGTAACAGAGCGGGAACTTATGGCCGTATTGTTCGGATTGGCTAAATTCCGTTGTTTTGTTGAAGGAACTCGCGTTACTGTATACACAGACCATGCCAGCCTCGCTTGGTTACACAATTTGAAGGACCCAGTCGGTACACTAGCAAGATGGGCAATAAAACTATCACAATATGAACTCGATATAAAACACCGTCCTGGCTCACAAATGATAGTCCCGGATTATCTATACCGTGACGTGGAAATGGTTAATGTAATCAACACTGATGAGTTGATACCCGATGAGTGGTATACAAAAATGCTGATTTCAGTTATGGAATTTCCAGACAGATATCCCGATTTCAGAGTAGTAGGTAATGTTCTTCATAAACATGTCAAATTATCTAATAATGTAGCTTCGAATTTAGTTGAGTGGAAATTGGTTCTCCCTACGGCAAATAGGGCAAATATTTTTGATAAATTTCATTGTGACCCAACTGCTGCTCATTTGGGTATTTCGAAAACCTTGTTCCGTATCTCAGATCTTTACTATTGGCCTCGTATGCGGCAAGACACAATACGTTTTTGTAGGAAGTGTTTAATTTGTGCTGCTCACAAGAGCTAACCTGGGTTAATGGGTCAAATGGAAAAAATTAATTTTCCACTCCAACTATTAAGTATAGATTGGTTGGGACCTCTTCCGAGATTTAAAAAGGGGAACCAATATATTTTTGTAGCCGTCGACTGGTTTACAAAATTTACATTTATTTTTCCATGTGCTAAAGTAAATACAGCAACAGCAATAAAGTTATTAGAAAATAACATTTTTCTTAGCTTCGGTGTTCCTCAGATTATTCTTTCTAATAACGGAAGTCAGTTCAGTTCTAAGCAATTCAAAGACTTTTTGGCCGATTATAAAATCCAGAAACATTGGTTAAACGCTCGCTATCATCCTCAGGTGAATAATTGTGAACGAGTGAACCGAGTAATAATAACGGCAATATCATCTTATATTCCCGACAACCACAGGGAGTGGGATGTAAGTATAATCAAACTTACCCAAGCCTTACGTCTGGCTAAACATAAATCAACTGGGTACAGCCCTGCTTTCCTAATGTTCGCTCGTCAAGTTCCTACTACAGGAGATTTTTATGGTGAAGTAAGAGACAATGATATTCTGGATATAAATAATGAAATACATAGACAAGCCGACGTAGATGGTTTACCTGAATTGTTTAGTAATGTCAGGAAGAAAATTGCAGTAGCCTATGAAAACTATAAGAGGTATTATAATCTGAGGAAACGTAACCTCCAATTTAAAATAGGTGATAAAGTTTGGAAAAAGAATCAAGTTTTAATAAACGCTGCAGAATATTTTTCTTCCAAACTGGCACCGAAATATATACCATGTACAGTTACTGGAGTATTATCTAACTTAGTGTATGAATTGCAGGATAAAAACAACCGAAATGTGGGTAATTGGCACATTAAAGACCTAAAGGCCGATTTATGTTATGATAGCAATGGTGACATCCGGGAGAATGAGGTGTCCAGTGAGGAAGGATAGTGGATTCCACAGACTGTTGACACGGTGATGGAAATTGATGTTGCACGTATGCCTGATGACGGAGAACAATTCGAAGTTGTTACAGTAGGTGCATGCAGTTATGGAAGCTACCGACCTTTGATATTCTGTGGGATGCATGTTTTTCCAATCTGCACATTTTCAGGACTCTGATATCATTTTTCCTTATTTAAAATTTGCATTTCACAACTAGTTTCTGTCATTTTATATATAATTATTGCGTATTTGTTTCACACATAAGTTGTTGTCATAACATTTTGAATTTA
>OY294069.1:112903299-113087556 GCA_958510875.1 Endomychus coccineus
AGCCTAGAATGTCGAGGTATCTGTGCCAACCAAAATGTTTAATATATTGACGTAATGCTTGGTGGCCGAGATCCGAGATCTAAACATATACTTACATAACATTCAATATAAATAAGGTCATCTTCTATAATTCCGGGATTCTAGGTAAACTCGTATAGGGATGGAAGATTCCTATACTACACCTCCCTACGCGGGGTAAAAAAATGTTCAATTGACAGATTTAACATTTTTTTCCCATTGACGTACCTTATTTTTATTTTACAAACAACAGTTTTCCTTATCTAATCATGGTACAGTTTTAGTCTATTTTTATGTATTTCCACTTGATTGTTTCCTACTTTTATCACTACATTGGGGTTCCTTTCTTCCGTAATCACGAAAGGACCCTTGTATAATTGTTCAAGTTTATTTTTCGGAACACTTTTCACTAATACCTTATCACCTATCTTAAAATTAACTATATTACAATTTTCCCTAGATTTTTGCACACGTTCCAGTTTCGATACTATCAGATTATCCCTAGCTTCTTTACATGCTTGTTGGAGTCGATACTTCAACTCAACCGGATAATTCTCGAAGTTGTACACGGGTTCTACCTGTTCCGTTATATTGGAAGGTAAATTACACGATTTCCCGAACACTAGGTCGTGCGGTTTGTACTTCGTTCCCGTATGAACTGTGTTGTTGTATACAAAAGTCCAAAATGGTACCCATTCGGTCCATGAATCTTTAAATTTTGCCACTTGAATTCTTAAATACGCGCCTAGGTGCTTATGAGAATTTTCGAGGGCTCCCATCGTTTCATGATGGTAAGCTGTTGAATTTAGCTGTTTTATTCCTAACACATTACAAGATTGCTTGAACACTTCCGACAAAAATTCTGTACCCTGGTCGTGGGCTATTTCCCTGGGAATCCCATACCTTAGTACAAAATTAGTGACGAATGCTTTTGCAACTGTGCTAGCTTCTTTATTAGGTATTGGATAAGCTTCGACAAATTTACTTAATTCACATTGAAGAGTAAGTATATATCGATCGTCACCGATTTCGTTGCCTATCGGACCTACTAAATCAAGAAACACCTTCTCAAAAGACGCTGATGCTGTGGTAGTCACTGTTAGTGGTTCTTTGGTAGGTCTAGAGTGTTTATATCGCTGACAATCGTCACAGCGTTTTACAAACTTCTCTATATCTGACTTTAGACCTGACCAAGTATATTTTGATCTTATGTTATTGAACATGCGGTTTATACCTGCGTGTCCTCCTGTTTTTAATGTATGAAAATCATTTAAGATTAATTGTCTACATTCTTTTTCATTAATTGTTAATACGTCTGGTATAACATTTATTTTTAATCCTATTACAAAACCGGCGGATTTTATTTCTATGATTTCTTTATTCAGCGCGCTTATTAATTCCTTGTTTTTGGAATTTTTCATGATGCATATTTCAGCAATATTGAAATCCTTACATAAATTTTCTACACTTCTCAACAATGCCCTTAGGTACAATGCCGATCGAAATTGTAGTTTTATGTAAATCAATTTTCTTTCTTCATCATAATATAATGAATTGTTAAAATTTTTGTCTAGACATTTTTCCTTGTTTAATTCATCAAATTCTTCCTCAGATAACACTTCTAGTAACACACAATCGGTAGGACGTTTTATAAGTTCGACTACTCCCGGATGGCCAGTCCTATTAGTGTCGTGATCGTTCTTATTAATTTGTCCTTCCTTTTCTGCTTTTACCTTTTGTGCTCTTGTGATTGCAAATATTTTTTCCGATGTTTTATTACACATCGTCTTAAGTTCTGATGATTCAATACGAATCCTTGATAAAGCATCGGCTGTAACATTATCCGTGCCTTTTATATAATTTATAGTAAAATCATACTCTTCTAGAGTCAGTCTAAATTTTGTCAATCTACTAGATGGGTTTGTCATGCCAAAAAGATATACCAGCGGTCTGTGATCAGTGTATATATCAAAGGTTCGACCATACAGATAGGGTCTGAAATGCTTTACGGCCCAAACTATTGCCAAAAGTTCTTTTTCGATTGTGCAATAATTTTGTTCTGCCTTGTTCAATGTTCTGCTGGCATATGCGACAGGTCGGTCATCACTGTTGGATAACACCGTTCCTATCGAATATCCCGATGCGTCACATTTCAAAATGAATCTATTTTCCTTTTCAAAATTTGGGTATTGCAGGATTGGCGTGCTCATGAGAGCTAGTTTCAGAGTTTCGAAAGATTTTTGACACTTATCGTCCCAATTGAAAGATGCATTTTTTCTTGCTAATTGATTTAAAGGATTTGCGATTTTTGCGAAATTTGGAATAAATTTCCGATAGTAGTTTGCGAAAGCTACAAAACGCTTTGCATCTCCGGCGTCCTTTGGAACCGGATATTGCTTAATAACTTCAATCTTTTCCGGATCGGGTGATATCCCGTCCGCGGAAATTGAATGACCTAAATATAAAATTTCTTTCTTTAAAAATTCGCATTTGCTTGGATTTAATTTCAAATTTACATCTTTTAATCGTTGTAAAATTTTTACGAGATTTACGTTGTGTGTCGTCAAATCTTTGCCAAAAACTATAAGATCGTCCAAATATATGAAACACGATTCATAATTTAATCCTGTCATAGCCATTGTCATGACTCTGGAAAATACACTTGGGCTTATCTTTAATCCCATTGGTAGCCTTGTTAGCTGATATTGACCTCTGTCCGTAGTGAAAGCGGTGCATTTCCTGCTTTCCGTATCTAATTCCACCTGGTAATATCCTTGTGACAAATCCAAATGTGAAAAATATACTACTCCTGATAATGAATCTAGAATTTCTGATATTGAGGGAAGTGGAAACCTATCATCTTCTATCTGTTTATTGAGTAAACGATAGTCTATTACTACTCTCCACTTTTTTACTCCATTTTTGTCTACTTGCTTCTTTGGTACAATTAGAAGCGGGGAAGACCATTCAGATATGGTTTCCTCAATTATGCCATCTTGCAGCATCTTATCTATGTGCTTATGAATTTCATCTTTCTGTGCGATTGGCAACCTATACGGTCTCACGAATACTGGACTAGAGTCCTTATTCAGATGAATTCCTTGTTTTGTGATATTTGTTACCGTGAGAGGGACGTTTTCTAAATGAAAAACATCGGCATATTTTGCACAGATTTTTTCAATAGTCGTTTTTTCCTCTCCGTGTAACGTGTCCAAATTTACTTTTTCTAAAAGTTTCTCTACTCGCTCAACTGTCATGTAATCTTTTTTGAATTTACATACATTATAATTTGATAATCTATCAGTAGTAGGGGTAAAATTCCTAATTTTCACTTCTCTTTCATTCGAATTTAAAATACGTACAGGAACTTGACCTTGTACTGGTTTTACTATTGTGCCTGCAATAAAAACACCGTTGCATATTTCCTCATTCAAAACGATGCATTCTTCGCTCTCATTTACGTCGAAATATCGTACAATTTCACACCTTGCAGGAATTGTTGTATAACATTCACACCTTGAATGAATTGACATTGAAATTTTTTCATTATTCAGCATAAAGGAAAACGTGAAAGTTTCATAATTTATAATTGCTTTATGTTTTAAAAAGAAATTTGACCCCAGTATTCCTTGAATTCCGTTAGTAAATTGATTTAAAACTATAAATTCTTGTTCAAAAGCTATGTTGTTTACTTTTAAATTTATGTTGACGGAGCCTTGTGACATTACGGAACTAGCGATTCCTTGTATGTTTACTTTTTTGTTTTCGTTTATCCTCTCTGAATTTTGAATAACTTCCTTGAAAATGACACTGACTGAAGATCCTGTGTCGATAAGAAAATTTAATTCATTCATTCCATATTTCATTTTCACACAATTCATTCCATTCGTACTTAGATTTTCATTCACTCTATTCGGAACGAAAAAACTGATTCTTAAGTGAACTTTTCACCTCTTCTTCTGAAGTGCTACTACTATTTTGATTACCTGCCATTTGAGCTGTAAAGCAACCTTGATTTTTGGGTTTGAACCCATTATTATTTTGAAAATTATTTCCAAACGGTTTTTGTTTGCGTTCAACACTCTGTCTTGTTTGACTTTGTTGAAAATTGCTATTGTAACATTGGTTGTTCCCTCTGAAGGGCTTGTATTGTTTTCTATAATTTTGATGCCTTGCGCCAAAATTGTTACCTTGCTTGACTCTATAGTCTCGCATGTGGAATGTTTTCACTTTGGTTTTCTCTGTATGTAGAGATCCATTTTCTTCCACTGCTCCACAAATAGCGTCGGCCAAATTGTCGTAATTTCTAGCCTTTACTATTGTGCGTAGGTCGTTATTGTTTAGACCATTAGCGAAAATATTTACAGCTAATCTTTCGTTAACCGACCTCAAGATATTTGCTGTTTCTTCGTTTCCTTTCGCTTGTGCTATTGTCAGATCTACCAATAAACCTTCAACAGTTCCTCCAAAGCTATCAATGCTTTTGATTCCTTGCTTTACGCTATGGAATTCATTTGCGAGGGCAGCCTCCGATTTTCTCGTAAGCAGTTTACCTTTTATGTCCTGAACCAATGCCTCAACTGAGTCGTATGCTTTCTTGACTCTCAGTTTTGCATTTTGGCTGAGCCTAGTTTTTAAAACGAAATTTATTAAAAATACTCTTCCAGAATTATCTAGCATGTCGCTGTATAATTCGATAGCATCGATTAACTGTTTCGTGACGTCATTATTTCCATTCATTACTGGAAGTAAAGAGGTCGCGGTGCGTAAATCAAACTTTTCAGACATATTTGACGCTTGAATAAATTGAACAAATTATATACTATTTAGATCTTAATTCTTCTAGAAAAATAAACCTAAGATTGTCTAAAACAGTCATTACTCACATGATGTTCGAAGCACTACACCAATGTTGGTTGACTTTTTCTGATGCCTTTTTTTTCACCCCATCGCTTGCATCCTGGATGTTCATCTCGATTTCCATTTGCAATTTCCATTTCCCATTCTCCAATTCCAATTCCCAATTCATTATGTCTTCCTGTTAAGCCAATACAATTTGTGGGAGTTACTTCCCTATTCTTTCCATTTGTACGTACATGGAAATGGACAGGAAGCGGTTCGTTTCTTTTTTTTCCCATAAGAAAAAAGACTGGTAGAGATCGCCATGTGGGGATCAGATCTTAAGTTGGGCGGTTAGCCCTAAGCTGACCCGTGGTCCTGGTGTGGGTATAGGGAATAGAAACACATCACTTTACAAAAGGGTTACACTTTACTTCAACTTAGAGTTCGACGCCATTATAGCTCAATGTCTTACTCTATACTCATTACAATAGTTACAAGTATGGATTATTCACAATACCATCCATCCGCATCAATGATGTATGAATATACTATATATTATTCTTAATGCTCTACCTAATTATATATATTATGTCATTACTGTTTATTGTTGTTGTTCTACTAAACTAGCCTAGAATGTCGAGGTATCTGTGCCAACCAAAATGTTTAATATATTGACGTAATGCTTGGTGGCCGAGATCCGAGATCTAAACATATACTTACATAACATTCAATATAAATAAGGTCATCTTCTATAATTCCGGGATTCTAGGTAAACTCGTATAGGGATGGAAGATTCCTATACTACAATGTCTATATAAGCAAATAGGCTTGACGTAGTCCTCCTCGATAAACAAACCAAGACTATGTATGTCATCAAATTCTCTAATAACTCGGCGCAAATCATGATACTCATTCTGGGGTCACTACTTATGGTAGGTACACGATTTGTGAACCTAAAGCTACACACTTATCTTGGCTTTGAATTTCAAAGTCTACTTTCCTACTATCATGACAAGAGGGGGTTTTGTGGGTATAAATATATACCACAATCATACTTTTCACCTGAAGAAATGGCCGAAATTAAAATTGATATATTCAAAATAGAGCACATCGAAGTAGTATGTGTTCCATACATTCTCAACCCAAATATACTTTTAATGTATGTGTTCGCAAGATTGTTCGGAAGCAAAAAATTGTTTTAACAAAAAGAAGGTTATAAATATTTCTGAACTGCAGATAAGTTCGATTCGTTCACATTTCTCAATCAGTTTTGCTGATAAATACTTTTGTTATGATCTGTTGAAGCAATTGCCAACTTTAGAATGTAATATTGACGGGCTATCTAAATAATTTCAGCATTATTCTAACGCATAAAAC
Organism: Endomychus coccineus; assembly: GCA_958510875.1. Taxonomy (NCBI): domain Eukaryota; kingdom Metazoa; phylum Arthropoda; class Insecta; order Coleoptera; family Endomychidae; genus Endomychus; species Endomychus coccineus. The sequence goes on from OY294069.1 coordinate 112,909,537, forward strand.
TTTAACAAGTGCTCAAATTATTGGCTAGCGCCTCGGGAAAATTTTCAAAAAATTCGCAATTTGAAAAAATTTCCGGAATATCAATTTGAGCTCGTGGGAGATTCGGTAAGAAAATCTTATGTACGCTAAAATTATTTGAAAGTAGAATTGATTGATTGGTGAAAGACATCATAGTAGGCTGTTGTTAGTATTGCATAGGAATGGTAAGCTAATTGGTATTTTGACGTTTTGCCTAATAAGTTTCAAAGTGTAGTCGCGTTTCATTCGTTATATTAGACAGAAAAAGAAAATGTCACATTTGGGAAAAGAAAATAGTGAGATGATAATTCTTAAATCTCCCTGTGCTCTAGTTATATGTGGTTTATTTAATCAAATAGAGTAGATAATATGTTACCCATATAACACAATTTTATAGTACTAGAGAAAAGGGAAAACTATTGGGACCTATTCTTTTGGACGCTAATGATTCCATGTCGCTGGCGCCTTTATTCATTAATTGCGGTTTTGATGTGAAATATTTCCCTGTGGTCTAGTAAAAGAAAGTTTAAATGATAATCTAAAATAAAACATATTTTTTACTCTTTACATAATTTCATACTACTAGAAACAAGGAGAAAGTATTAGAAGAATTGAATATTAATACATACAAAATAAATGATAACTTTACGCGTTATAATAATATAAAGTTGGCTGTTGTTCAAATTCCTGTGACTAGTTCAAGTGACGAGTTCTTTGAAGCTAATTGTCTTGTTGATGTTCGGGTATCGAGAAGCGAAAAGAATTAATCATTTAATAATAAAATGAATTGCAATACATACAATCTTTGTTGCTTTTGTACAGAATCTGAGCATATTCAAGTTTTTCATAAAAATCTGAAGTATTCAATGTATTTGGTGAACAACTCTAGCCTAGATCCTGAACAAGAAGATATGTTTAAGAGTAAGAGCAAAATTCTTCATGAAATTATTCCATGTTTTACCCATAAATTCAGGGCTTTTATTACAGCTGTCAAGCCTGGAACATTTCCACTCATTAATTTCACAGATAGGTGCTTAGGAGTAGAGTGATTTCCGAGAAAACTGAGTTGTTGTCATTGCAATATGTCAAAATGCAAGCATCTGATTGGTTTCAACTGATAGCCATAACATTTTCAAACCAATAAGTGTATATCCATAATTGTTTATGATAAATGATTGTTATCGTGCTATCATGTGGGCCTTCTTCGGTAAATACTAATAGAAATATGAAAAAAAAAAATCAATAAGCGAATATTGAATCATAAAAACCCTTCATAATCTAATTTAAATATGTCCTCTCTCAAACCTGAGATTTGAAAGTTATTAGGGAATTTGAAAATTGTATGTTCTAAATTCATTATAGAAATGCAAATATAAGATCATGACCGAACCCAATGATAATTATAACATCAGAGAACGGGGATGATGATATCCTCGCTCTACACATATTGTCATCAGGGGTCAGGTCGGGAATATAATTTTTTTTTGTCTATATTTAACATCACTTAACACTGTATCTGAAGTTACGTACGAATGGAATTTTGCAACGTCTATGATGCGTATATCAAGTGTTATTCCACTAGAGGACATGGTTTCTGATGATGACCATTTCTGATTGTAAGTAGTTTATCGTAGACACGGCTATTCTTTTGAAAACTTTTCAAAACATTATCATCATATCAGTTCTCAGAACAAAGTAATATCACATAGTATCACCAAAGAGGGCAAATTAAGCTAGCTAACCATCTTATTGAATAACGATCATTGTCTCCCACTTAGAGAAAACAAAAAATTCATTAAATGTCACATTGTTTATGTTGAATGCGAAAATCTCATTACGTTTGCCTCATTAGTATTAAGCAGCATTAATCTTGATGTGAATGAACTTCTTCAAACGAAGTAATGCTTTTAGATGTGTAGGTATAATGAACTTCGAAAGGAGAAAATTCCTATCTGCCATCGCACTTAATTTACCAAGATATAAGAAGTATAAGATATAATTTATCGGGTAGTCTTTACATAACAAACTAAAGCCAATGTTCTTGCATTCAGATTTTTTCAAAACGGTGGGCGCCAGGATAAAATGATTGGATCTGCGCTTCATATAGCGCCTTGTCCTTGGCATTTTTCAAGTTCAAGTGCAAGTTTTCTTATCCCGGTGGTTGCACGATGGCATTGCCAAGGTCGCTATATGAATTAATGGATTTCAAACTCCTCTCTCATGTACTCTTGTGGTTATTTTGAGAGAAACAGGTTTATATGGATTTATAGCATAGCTGTCGTACGTGGCGAATACTCTGCAATGTATAAAAAGTCGTCTATATTTATCACATTATTGCATACTATAATCATTAGCATATCATTAGCACTGTGACGGGCAATTACGACACTAATAGAATACAAACTGCTGAACAGCAAGCGAGATACGATTTGCAGTGTAGAATTTCTAGCTTGCATGATGGGTTCTAACTGTGAAGAGTTGAAGCTGGCTGAGCTTGTGCGTGTTCGTAACATTGATCAATCTGTAACTCATCGGCAACATGCTTTTGGAGGAACTTCACAATTCATGGAGATTCTTAAATTTCTTCGACTAATTAGCGATCTTTTCATGTATCTCCAATTCCATGAAGTATGAGTATCAGCCCACCTAATTTTTAATTATATCCTTCATTTCCTAACACATCTGGCTAGATTGAGTTAGATTGGTTGTGAAGGAAGATTTAGGAGGTGATGCGGTCAAAACTGTATGTTATTTCACAAAACAATATCTGGCTGCTCGATGAGTAATGAACCAAATCAATTTACTTATCACTGTTCATTATTTTTGGGACACTGCCTCACTCAAAAACAGTCCAATTCCAAGAAACACATAAACAAATCATACTCTAATTCAACACAAGTAAACTGAGATGATGGCAAATAATCATTTGAGTAAAATGGCATACATCATGAAGTAGTACAATAGCCGATATTTTGTTTGTGGAAATCAGAAAACTCACTATAGTTCGAATGACTGAACTCTGGACTAAATGATAAATTACTTTTTGCAGTATTCAGGAGTATGTGATAATACATTTTTTTTGATAGTCGGACAATAATCTAACTTATTTTACTTGAATTGACGACTTACGTGTGTTCCCAACTCTAAGTTTCATTCTCTATATATTATCATGATATTAAGTAATGTGTCAACCTTACTTTCATGAAACTATAGGGTGAATATTTGCAATGACATTATGAAATAACTGGTTCATATCCTATAGCCATAGATTAAAGACGTTGAACTCAAATAGGACAGCACTCCTAGTACTCCTTGGTGCGTTCAATAATGAATCAACGAAATCAATTACCAAAGCTCTAGGAAGAAAAGGAATAAATCCCAGTTTGGAGTAAAGGATAACCACATCATTCATTGACGAAACTACTGGTGATCAAGAAGCTGATTTATTATTCCCAGAAGGAACAGGACACATTGTGCCCAATTAGTCCAGAATCTTCTGTATTATAGCAAATGCGGCACGAAAATCATATAACAGTACTTGAATGAAAAATCAATATCGAGAATGGTGGAAAGGCGCTGGGAATGAGACATTTTAACCCAGAATAGGCAATGAACCAGAATCATGGTTGAGCTCCTGACAGGGAGTCAAGAAGATGAGAAAACCTCAGCACACATACTATGCTACTGCGAAGGTGTGTCGAAACTAAGGTTCTCAACGATAGGGGAGGAAAAAGGACAACCCTCCCGATATAAAGAGGGCCTAAGGTCTACCCTATGGAGTCTAGTAATAAGGATCGGTCTAGACATGGAACTTTTCATAACACGAGAACACAAACATAGGACTCTAATTTGATCTGGCATTTTTTCTTGCCTTATAAAAGGATGCTTCTCCATTATACCTCTTCCATTAACAATCATAATGTCTCTATCTTTTTGTGGTAATTGTATCCCGCGGGATTGGTTCACAGCTATAATCACTGGAATATTTGAGAAGGGTGATAATCATATACTTAACCAGCATAAGCGCCCATAAAAGAAATATTGTGCTGAGAAAATGAGAGTGAGAGAAATTTGAAATGAATAAACTCAGTAGTTGAGAAATTGAGCATGGAAAATTTGGTATTTTACTCAAATTATTTGAACTGCGAAATTATTTATTCGGTGAATTAGAATTTAGGTTGTAACTATTAAATGTATCCGAGTGTCAATTATCTAACTCAATTTGTGTAACAAGAATAACCAATTCCTCGAATAATTGACTTGTTCCTGCACAAGTTATAATCATTTATAATATTTTATCATCGAATTTCATGTCATCTTACAAGGTTTCTATGTATTGAAGGAGATACTGCTGGTGCAATAATCTAAGTCACATAACCAACGTCAACATTATTCAACTATTTTCGGAATTTTCAAGGTGCTAACGGAAGATAGGGATAATCCTATATAGAATGAAAGTTATAACAAAATACTAACACTTATTGAAGCTACTATAGCTGACAATACTCGCATTCTTTACTTAACGAGGGCTTACGGCCATCATACCACAATATGTCTCGAAACGATGAGATTTTTCTATAATATCAGGAGTAAAATCGAACGAGGCTAACTAGCATACAGCTCAAGTTTAGATCTATTTTACTTCGAATTCGAAGTAATCACAACTAGACAGACATTGTTACTGAAAGAAAGACGTATTTAGAGTACAAGTTGTGATTTCTAGAAGATTATATATCTCGAGAAATAGGTCACACTAACACATATGCTCATTATTTTCGTCTTCACGTAAGTTTCATCAGAAGACGTATTATGTCCGAAACGGGATTTCTTAAAACTAATCATATCAGCATAAAGCGTCATTATCGTACCCACGTCGCCGAAACGAACAGAAACACGAATAATCGAAACTGTAACACATTTATGTTTTAAACTTATGTATATATATATATATATATATATATATATATATTTATTAAGACTCCACTGCTTAGCACTTTCCTTATAATATACGAAGTCATGTCCAATCAAGTCTGTATATGACTGAAACAAAAAATAAAAGGCTCAAGTATCCACTTTTGAACCGGATGTTGAAGATTCATGAGCTTGAAGAAAAAGGTACTTTTAACATTACGCAGACGCAGGTGGGAATTTGCAATGGTCTTAACTAATTGAATTAGTATAAATTTGACTTAATGACTGAATATCTGTTCTACGATTTGCAGACTTGAAGTCACGTTTTATGTGAATCATCTCAACAATAGAACTTTTATAAGAATTGGTATCCTTAGTTAAGTTATTATCATTTTTGTAATCGAATCGATGTTTAGCAAGGGCGGTGGAATTTTCTAAGTTTTTGTTTCTTGCACTCTACTTATGGCCATACATTCTTTTTTGTACATATTGTTCAGAGATTCCTGTATAAGTCCCATCAAAATCTAAACATACTGTGTGGGTTTGTTTATTTTAGGTATTAGAGGTTTTAGATTTGAGAAATATTTAACAACACAGTTGGTAGGTTTATGCGCAACATTTATATCATACTTTCCCAAACATTTATAATTTTTTCTGAGGTCTCTGGAATGTATGGTAATGTTATGAAATTATCTGTATTACCGTTTATCTTATTTATATATGAGGTTTCTTTATAAATTTTGTTTATTCTTTCTTTAATGATGGGATTGAAAAATATTCCTAGTAGATACATGATATTTCAAAAGTGCAAGCAGACCAAATATTCCCTCGGTTAAATTGCTTGTTGTATTATGGTATTATGGAGATTAATCAGAATATTGCAGTTTATTGTAATTAAACTTGCGGACACTTCAATAAACTGTACAGTTATGGACGTAATGAACAATTACTGTTTTCATTTAACATATGTGCTACCATCTCCAGTAACTTGACATCTACCAAAGTGAGTATTTTAGCAACGAACATTTCCCATAATTAATTACTGTAAACTCAAGCCGACTCGTGAGGCCAGCAATTCCTGATTAGGTTCATTATTTCAGAATATTTGTATTGAAAATAGGAAGCACCCCAGGATGACCTTGATGAGCTAGTGGATAGTACTCACATATGATGAGCATTATTTCAATTCGAAGGAGTTGCATAGGAAAACAGTTTCGTGCTACGTAGAATTATAAGCGCGCAAATAATCACAACTTTCCCTACTGAATTGAATGGATTGCGGTGATCTGAACACTGTTAGATTTTGATTTTTGAAACATACTTTTCTCTGTGTTTTGGGATTTAATTGATAGTTTGTAATGAAGCATTCTTCATTACTTACAAATAAATTTGAATATCTCAGTAGAATCGAATTACATAGGCAAAATTAAGAGATCAAACTTCGTGCACATCTATGTTTAAAAACTGGTGAACAGAATTCGCCAGCCGGTCACCTGTTCACGTTACGTCACACGCCGCGATCTGTATAAAAGCAAGCCCATTTCATAGCGAAAGGGGACTGACTTGCCAGACCAGCACCGAGATTGACCTGCCGTAATCTAAACAACCCGAAGCCGTTGCTATTGTGCAAATCCGAGAAATAGAGATTGAGTATTAATTGCCGTTTAAAATCCATTCAAGTCATTGAATTAACATTCCAGGATATAAGTCCGATTTCAAATTCGAACTTTGTTTATAAATTCAATAGTCTACAAAACAATCCTGATAGCTTGGACGAATACGATTCAGCTTCTGCGAATTGTTTTTCTAGAGACTAAGTTAGGATTTTGTCCGAGACCGATTTGTAGAATTGTGAATAAACACACAGCCGAAACCGCTGGGAAAAACAATCCTTATAGCTTGGACGAATACGATCCAGCTTCTGCGAATTGTTTTTCTAGAGAATTAACATTCCAGTATATAAGTCCGATTTCAAATTCGAACTTTGTTTATAAATTCAATAGTCTACAAAACAATCCTGATAGCTTGGACGAATACGATCCAGCTTCTGCGAATTGTTTTTCTAGAGACTAAGTTAGGATATTGTCCGAGACCGATTTGTAGAATTGTTAATAAAGTCACAGCCGAAACCGCTGGAAAAATCAAGCCTTATAGCTTGGACGAATACGATCCAGCTTCTGCGAATTGATTTCAGGGGCTACGTGGTGATTCTCTCCGAGACCGACTTGTGAAATTATTAAGTCAGTCATAGCAGATAGCTGACAAATCAACCTAGTCCGTTATACCCCGTTCCGTAAGAAATTACGTCTGAAATACAGGTCAGAGCGAATACACGACCCACGCTCCGTCGAAGTTAACAGTGTACTAAATATTTAGATTGTCGCGATTCATTTCATTTCTAGACCTAGGGACAAAAACTTGTCTACCATCTCACGCAGATGGTGGAGACTCCCGACGATAGGAAAACATCTAATTAGCGCGTTATTTTATACACGGAAAACGAACACATTAAAACGGCCTGTTCCTAGCAACATTTTGTAAATAGATTGTACATAGCTGGTGTAAATGTAAATAGAGATAATTAATAAACTTAGTCAAGCAAGAAATATCTGTTTTATTTGGCAATCCACACGAAAGAGAAACAGCAATTTTAAAACCTATACAAAAAGGGAACCTGGACCCTCAAGAAACCCGAGCAGGTCAGTTACTGTCATAAGAGGACAGTAAGTGACAACCTCTCCACTTGTAATTAACCATTCAAGCGGAAGGAGGTTACAAAATGGCGCCCGAGATTTAAAGTAACGGAAACTAGATAGAAATTGCTCTCTTTGATTGCCAAATAGAATGTCATTAGTAGAGGAAGATATTACAGGGGTCGGTCGCAAAGTATCCTGGGTATATAGCAAACGAAAAGACGAATTGGAAGTGGAACTTGCCAAGTTGGGATTAGAAACGAAAGGTACTGTAGACGAATTAAGAAAACGGTTAATCGAATTCTTACGAAGTGAAATACCTGGGGGAAAATCCAAAATGGAGAAGAATAATGACAGAGGTAAACTCATGGATCAGGTCCGTAAATGGGGTGTACACTTCGAAGGGAAAAGGGACAGCCTGGAATTCTTAGAACGATTTTCCGAGCTCAGGATAGCATATGGAATTGAAGAAGAAGATTGTCTGCAGGTATTGCCCGAATTATTGAAAGGCCAAGCCTTATTGTGGTATAGAAACAATAACACACAGTGGCAAACATGATCGGATTTTATAACAGATTTTGAGTTATATTTCCTTCCAAATAACTATCGACAGGATATTCTAGATTCAATCGTGAAAAGGGTGCAGGGTCCTCAGGAAGACACAAAGGAATTTATAATTGCTTTGCAGACTCTGTGCAGAAGGAGTCAAGTTATAAACAAACAAGAGGAATTGAACAGAATTTATAGAAACCTGCGGCCAGAAATCCGACGGTACGTTAGGCCTAGGGATTTCTCTTCTCTGTCGGACCTAATCCAACTCTGCGAAGAGTATGGAAATTTACAGAAGGAGTTAGGGGATGATCGGAGAAAATGTAGTATAGAACCAAAAGAGACTGTAAACTACATACAAGCGAATAGAGCATTGCCACGGAATATAGATCAGCAAGAAGTATGTTGGAGATGCGGTGAAAAGGGACACCAACGTTTCGAGTGTAGGGGCACTTTTAAACGATTCTGCTCGCGATGTGGCAAACAGGGTATTCTGACTCGAGAATGCCAATGCAGGAATACGAAACCGGGAAACGAGCGGACGTCCAGCGGACAAGCAGGAGCCGCTGGGACGTCATAGAACACATACCTGTAATAAAGGATGTATCCTCCACAACCGAGGGCACAGTGAACCCGAGGATACATTTTAAGGTTGCAATAGGGAGGCAAGTGTTCTCAGCACTAGTGGACACAGGATCAGTTAGGTCCTATATTTATGAGGAGGTGGCCGATCATTGTTCAAGATGGAATGTTCCACAACAAGAGGTCAGACAAAGGGCGTGTTTAGCGAATGGGGCCATAGTACCAATTAACCGAGGGTTTTATATCAAATGTACTGTGGATAACCAAGACAAGGAAGGACATTTTCTGGTCTTACCGGGAATGATGTCCCAGATTATTTTAGGGATGGATTTATTATATAAATGGCAGATAACCATTGACCTGCGAGAGCCCGATATGCCCAGGAACGCGGTTGAGACCCAAACGGAAATAATAGGTAGTATCTCTAAATTGGAGACTAGTCAGGGAGAGAGACTGAAAGCATTCCTGAAACACGAGCTGGGGAAATTTATAGGCGTGAAAGGATGTACGCCGCTGGTTAAACACCAAATCAAGCTGAAGGATCCCACCCCTATAAAACAGCGGTATAGACCACAGAATCCCGTAATGCAGGAAATTGTGGACAAGGAGGTAAATAAAATGTTGGAAGAGGGAGTAATTGAGCCATCGAACAGTCCATGGAGTTCACCAATAGTGCTCGTCAAAAAGAAAGAGGGTAAGCATCGGTTCTGTATAGACTTCAGGAAAGTTAACGCCCAGTCAGAAAAGGACGCATATCCGTTACCGTATATTACTGCCACGCTTGAAAAGCTGAAAGAAGCAAAGTATGTGTCTACCCTGGATTTAAAACAAGGCTATTGGCAGATTCCGCTTACTCCCGAAAGTAAACCTGTCACTGCCTTCACTGTCCCTGGCCGAGGACTATATCAATTTACAGTGATGCCTTTCGGATTACATTCAGCACCAGCCACATTCCAACGCCTACTCGATAGAGTAATAGGACCGGACATGGAGCCAAATGCGTACCCATATATCGACGATATAATTGTGGTTAGCAAAACCTTTGAGGAACATTTGGCCCATTTAAAGGAAGTGCTGAGAAGATTGAGGATGGCCAATCTGCAAATTAACGCAGAAAAATGTCCATTTGTAAGCCGGAACTACGGTATCTAGGGCATGTAGTGGGAAAAGAAGGGATAGAAACAGACCCAGAGAAAGTGGAAGCTATCGTGAAAATGAATCCTCCAACGAATGTACGTAGCTTGAGGAGATTTTTGGGAGTCGCATCTTGGTACCGCAGGTTCATTCCTGAATTTTCAAAGATGGTGGGGCCTTTAACGAAACTATTGAAGAAACAAATGAAGTTTCAATGGCTTCCCGAGCAACAGGTAGCTTTCGAGAAAATCAAGGGAAAACTTACGCAGGCTCCGGTTCTAACGTGTCCTGATTTTTCCAAACCATTTACGCTGCAAACAGACGCCTCAGATAGCGAGCTTGGGGTGGCCCTCACTCAAAAATTAGGTTCACAGGAACAAATAATAGCCTTTGCTAGCCGAACGCTAAGTTCCTCAGAAAAGAACTATTCCGTGACGGCAAAAGAGTGTCTAGCCATTATCTTTGGAATTCGAAAGATGAAAATGTACTTAGAAGGTTACAAATTTACCGTTATCTCTGACCACAGGGCTTTAAAGTGGTTACGCGATTTGAAAAACCCATCCCAGAGGCTAGCCAGATGGGTCATAGAACTGCAGCAATATGACTTCGAGATTGTGTATCGGAAGGGTGTATTAAACAGAGTAGCAGATACTCTGTCCCGAGCCCCATTGCCGGATCACGAAGAAGAAGAAGAGATTGCCCTTATCGAGCCTGTTATACCGGATCCCTGGTGGGAAAAGAAAGTTAAAGCCGTCAACGAAAAACCCGAACTACTTCCGGATTATCGAGTGGAAAACGGTAATCTATACAGACACTTTCACGAGGCTAATGATTACACGGAAGGAGCCTCCCCCGAACCATGGAAGTTATGTGTTCCAAAGAATGCCCGAACACGGGTTCTGTACGAATGTCATGATGAGAACACGGCAGGACACCTAGGGATTAATAAAACAATCGCAAGGGTGGCTCAGAGATACTACTGGCCTGGTATGTTCAGGGAGATATCCCGCTATGTGAGGAAATGCGAGCACTGCTTGAAATACAAAGCTTCGCAACAGGCACTTCCGGGATTCATGCACCAAAGCAAAATATCCAAACCATGGGGAATGGTGAGTGTGGATCTAGTAGGACCCCTACCTCGATCGAACAAATCCAACAATTAGTTAGTAGTGCTGCAGGATCGGCTGACCAAGTGGACAGAATGTCAAGCAATTCGGAAAGCGAACACGGAAACTGTCATGAGGGTGCTGAAAGATAGGGTGCTTATGAGATTCGGATGTCCCAGAGTGTTAATCAGTGACAATGGGGCCCAGTTTGTCGCTAATAAATTTCGGAAATTTTTAGAAGAGTTTGGAATCAAACATAAACTCACCCCTCCCTATACCCCACAGGCCAATCCAGTAGAGAGAGTTAATAGAGTGATAAAAACGATGATTGCGCAATACTGTGAGGACGATCACCGTACATGGGACGCATATTTGCCGGAATTAATATTTGCCATAAATACGGCCCGACATGACTCAACTGGATTTACTCCCGCATATTTAAACTACGGTCGAGAAGTGGACCACCCGAAGACTTTGTTCCGGGAAGTTCAGGGACCGGGTAGCGACGATGATGATGGAAACCCCGATCCTACTAGACATGAGGAACAGTTAGGAAAATTGAGAGACGCCGTCAACTTCGTCAAATTACAGTTGAATAAAGCCTTCACTATCCAGAGTCGACACTATAATCTGAGACGGCGCGATTGGGCACCTAAAGTAGGGGAGGAGGTCATGTGCAAAGAACACCCGCTATCCTCGGCAGCTCAAGGTTTCGCCGCTAAACTGGCCCCGAAGTTCGCAGGCCCGTTTAAAGTGAAGAAAATCATTTTACCGGTAGTGGTCGAGCTGGAAAATGGAACTAGTCGTAAACCCGTTCGAGTCCATGTAAAGGACTTGAAAAAAATTAACTGTTAACTGATGTAATTTTCTTTCCCCAGGAGTAAATATGACTTCAGTTCCGGAAATTAGAACTCCCGGGAAAGACGCCGAGGCTGCCATCCGACTGGGAAAGAGGCTGCACGATCTATTTGGTTCCAGTCCGGAATCAAGTCCAGAACTCCAGCTATACTATTCGCCCATCCCCAATATGACACCGCCTACTCCCGATCTACCCCAGCAGCAACCGTCCTTACCAAAGAAACTATCAACCCCTTGTGTAAATAACCCCCTGAAATATAGTGACAGAGACACCGTTAGTGGTATGAATAGATTAAGTGTAGATAGTAAGAAACCATATTTTAAGAAACGTTTACGTAAAATGCATGACTATAGGGTGTATGATCCAACCGGCCGGCTTGTGGCGCGCGTGAAAATACCGTGGGACTGTGAGGTCAAGCCGACGTACGAAACGTATCGTACGTTCGAAAATTTTCGGGAGAAAATTTTCTAAGAAAGAAAGGGGGTGTGTAATGAAGCATTCTTCATTACTTACAAATAAATTTGAATATCTCAGTAGAATCGAATTACATAGGCAAAGTTAAGAGATCAAACTTCGTGCACATCTATGTATAAAAACTGGTGAACAGAATTCGCCAGCCGGTCACCTGTTCACGTTACGTCACACGCCGCGATCTGTATAAAAGCAAGCCCATTTCATAGCGAAAGGGGACTGACTTGCCAGACCAGCACCGAGATTGACCTGCCGTAATCTAAACAACCCGAAGCCGTTGCTATTGTGCAAATCCGAGAAATAGAGAGTGAGTATTAATTGCCGTTTAAAATCCATTCAAGTCATTGAATTAACATTCCAGGATATAAGTCCGATTTCAAATTCGAACTTTGTTTATAAATTCAATAGTCTACAAAACAATCCTGATAGCTTGGACGAATACGATTCAGCTCCTGCGAATTGTTTTTCTAGAGACTAAGTTAGGATTTTGTCCGAGACCGATTTGTAGAATTGTGAATAAACACACAGCCGAAACCGCTGGGAAAAACAATCCTTATAGCTTGGACGAATACGATCCAGCTTCTGCGAATTGTTTTTCTAGAGAATTAACATTCCAGTATATAAGTCCGATTTCAAATTCGAACTTTGTTTATAAATTCAATAGTCTACAAAACAATCCTGATAGTTTGGACGAATACGATCCAGCTTCTGCGAATTGTTTTTCTAGAGACTAAGTTAGGATATTGTTCGAGACCGATTTGTAGAATTGTTAATAAAGTCACAGCCGAAACCGCTGGAAAAATCAAGCCTTATAGCTTGGACGAATACGATCCAGCTTCTGCGAATTGATTTCAGGGGCTACTTGGTGATTCTCTCCGAGACCGACTTGTGAAATTATTAAGTCAGTCATAGCAGATAGCTGACAAATCAACCTAGTCCGTTATACCCCGTTCCGTAAGAAATTACGTCTGAAATACAGGTCAGAGCGAATACACGACCCACGCTCCGTCGAAGTTAACAGTGTACTAAATATTTAGATTGTCGCGATTCATTTCATTTCTAGACCTAGGGACAAAAACTTGTCTACCATCTCACGCAGATGGTGGAGACTCCCGACGATAGGAAAACATCTAATTAGCGCGTTATTTTATACACGGAAAACGAACACATTAAAACGGCCTGTTCCTAGCAACATTTTGTAAATAGATTGTACATAGCTGGTGTAAATGTAAATAGAGATAATTAATAAACTTAGTCAAGCAAGAAATATCTGTTTTATTTGGCAATCCACACGAAAGAGAAACAGCAATTTTAAAACCTATATAAAAAGGGAACCTGGACCCTCAAGAAACCCGAGCAGGTCAGTTACTGTCATAAGAGGACAGTAAGTGACAACCTCCCCACTTGTAATTAACCATTCAAGCGGAAGGAGTTTACAAGTTCGAGGTCAAATTCTATTGTATCGGTGAAAATTAGGATTGCAAAATTCTGTAAATCATTAAAAAAATAGCACTTCATCATTGAGAATAATTTCATCAAATATGTGAACAATCAGGTTGTCAATTATGTAGGTTCGCCCAAAAGTCAATATTCGAGGCTTCGGCCATCATATTCTGTGAAAATATAATTCTCAATAACTTTTTCAGAATTTAGGAATAACTGAGAAATATGAATAATGGGCGAAACATAACCAGGATTCGATTTCAAGGTTTTCGATTACATCAATGAAGAACTTCAATTATTTGATAACCTTAGGTTTCATATATATTTAATACATGAGAGTTTCACCTTCAATTGCTGTTTATTTATGAGAATATCTAAGATGTACGAAATTAGCCAATGATTAATATAACTTACGTGACAGACAGAACTGCATAAGCCAATATTTATTTAATAATTAGGACATTAGAAACGTCATCTCGAACTTGTAAGTATTCGTTTAATCAGTTTGTGATGAAACGGAGGGTAAAGAGAAGAAGGGAACTATCAAATACTGTCACAGCATCATATTTGTTTATGATATTCCAATGACAATTTTATGCCAACAAGCAGTATTCTTGTACCACATAGAAAAAGATTGCTTTATGAAATTTCTGAAGGGAGGATCATTTTTGCATTGTTGAATAACTACCTTAATCTATAACTATATACTACTAACCGATTGCACCACTTTGGTCCCGACATTACATGTCATCATCAGAATGAATTTCACAAGTTAAAAATTCTTCTTTGAGTAAAATAGATAAAGACAGATACAATACAATTTTTAATAATATTGTTACTGTCAGATTATGTTTTTGTTCAATTCATTTACCTTACGATTGTTTTTGAAATATATGTTTTATTAATTTATTTGTACATTTTGTAATTGATATTTGAATCATTGCCTAATAATCGTTCTAGCGTATATAATTGATTTCTCTTTAATATCGGAATCAATATAATGGATATGGCGATGTTTGGATATATCAGGTGAAGATTGAAAAACTATTAGTATACATCTTTCCTTCAGAGACGGACTTATATGTATCCTACTATTCATAATATGCAATTTTATTATTGTAATTATTGAATATTTGAAATAAACATTATTAATACTAAAACTTATATTCTTTTGAGATAAGATGAAGAATATTTTCTTCTTATCCTCAAATTTTTGGAACCGCTATGGGTTCACCTTCGAGTGCTACAATTTTAAACTGAAAAAATAAATTATACACCATAATTTTTCAAACGCTTTGTTGATGATTGCTTAATCCTTTTTCAAGAAGATAAGATTCAATACACTCTGAAAAATATAATGCTTTCCACCCAAAATTTCAATTTACAATAGCAAGAGGGCAAGAAAAACAAATAAATGTTCTTGACCTAACAATGAATTATACTAACAGAAAAAGAAATGTTACAACAAAATTTTATACTAGAGGTATTTGAACCCAAAGGTACTCAAATTATGAATCAAACTGCCCAATCACATATTCGTATATATTCTTTAACCGATTGAGCTATCATTCTCTCCAATCCTAAACCTAAATGTAGAAGAAATAATCTGAAGAAAATAGAAAATGTTTTAAAATTAAATTATTATTCTGAAAGTTTCTATGAACCTATTATAAAATGAGGATACATACAATTTATAACAATTTATACAAATTGGATAAAAATGAAAATGAAGAGATAAAAAAGAAATGTTCAAATAAATTTAATATAAAGATTACATACAAGCCCATAGATAAAACTTATCATTTATTTAAAAAATTTAGAGCCAAAATTACAAAATACAATAAGTGGTTTAGATTGTAAAAATGTTATATTGGGAAAATAAAACAACCCTTAAAAGAACGAATTTACAGTCTTATCATAACACACAAGATATGACTGGAGAATAATACTGCCTTAGCAAAAAGCTCTTATCAATTGAATCATAATTTCAATTTTCAAAGATACAAAAATTTTAACAACTGAATGCAATAATAAAAAAGAGAAATTTTCGAAATGATATATATTGAAGGAGAAACATCAGTTGTAAACAATAGAACTGATATTAGTAATTCATGTTATAGATTATATTTTTACATAATTATAATAACTTAATCCTGCAAAAAATTGTTGAATGGCGGAATCGATGCTCTCCCATAGATCAACTATTCACGCACATTCGTCTAAAGTTCAATCGTTTCGAAGTGAGGATTGTAAGTTAGAGTATTACTATGGTTGGCAATTCCTCTTGACAGTACTCATTTGATAACATTGTGTTCATCAATGATCTACTATCCTTTTAGAGGTTCATATTTACGAAAATATAAGAATCTTACGGAACCGAAGTGATGTAATTGGTAAACACCCTGAACTAGACATCCAATAATGTGCGATCAAATTCCGCCTATTGTTCATTGTTTTAGGTTTATTCATCTTTATAATTCTATGTTAAACTATCTAAGTTATCTTCATAATTCAGAAAATTGAATTCTATATCTATTAATGTACCTACACGAAATTGTGACCAATTAGGCAAAGAAACTTGCAAGATAATTCCTGTTTTGTGCTTTTATGTTAAAGAATGTTTTCAAACGCAGGAAAAAGTTGAGTTGAAAGACATGAATTATTTATTTACATACTATTATTCATATCCCAAGGGGATAAAGTAGGAGCTTATCACCCGAGGGCGGCGATATTGTAAGTTGACCGACTGTGCTACTAGTTCATTAGTGCATCAACAATATAAATAGGTATTGGAAAAAGATCCTAAAATTCACGTTGATTGTGATGAAATTTTTATTTTGCCACATTGATATGATAATTGAGTGTCATATTCTGTGATTCTGTTGATTAAAATAATTAGGCCAACACGTTTTTATGTCTTAACCCCACGCATGCCTTAGTGCCTGGACAGACAAAAGGTATATTATCATTTAGTTGGTAACTAAGCAATAAAAACACGATAACAAACTAGTATGTCAGACAGACACTTCTATCAACATAGCATTGTTTTTTTTCGTTTCACGCAATAACGTGATGAGTACTGAGACATATGGAATGTATTCGATGTAGCAAACTCTTTTTCCTTTTGCTGAGGAAATATTTAATTCTCACGTATAACCTAAAGCATATACTCCAGTAAATGAATGATCGTCGCGATCGACTTGGATTTTGATGAATTTATTTTGATGTTTAAATGGTAGATTCCAATTATAAAGTTCAGTTACAATGATCTCGATCCTTGATGTGCCAATGTGCGCAACTTATTCAGTAAGAAATGAAATGTCTCACCAAAAGAATCTCTGTTGAGATTAATTACTATATGATTAATATTACGAGCTCCAGGAATCTGATGTATGTATATAGCTATAGTTGGCGAAATGTAAAACAAAGCATTTTATATAGTCCAGTCGCTCTGTAATTTTGACGGTTTTTTTTAGGGAGTGTTATTTTAGAGTGGTTTCTTTTGTTTTTTGGGTCACTGATCACGAATATGAGGGTCAAATGTGTATTGGATCAATGCGCTCCAAGTTATGAGCATTTTTTTATGGTCAAAAAAGTAATTTTTTGCGTATTTTCGGTTTAACATGAAAAGTATGACATATATGGAAAAAAACCCTATTATGAAAATTATAGTTATTATTAAAACGCGTTGAACGAAGTTTCTAAAATATTTTGGGCTCACTGTGGACCCATTTTAGACCTTTTTTTGAAAACAAACTAAAAATAATTCCTCTGACTTAATTTTTCAATTAACTTAATGAATTGTAAATGGCAGTAATTGTGCATTTTTTATCTATTTTTATGTACTTTCCGATTTTTTCGAATATCTTATGAGAGGGCGCTAGCATCGGCCATTTACAAAAAATCGTAAAATGGCGATAACTAATTGAATTTTCAATTGACTCGGAACAAAAAGCATTCGAAAGATTTCAATATTTTCTACCTTGTTTTCTAAACTTGCAAATTTTTTTCCAAATGTGTCAATTTGGCGCCAGGTCAAATTTTTTAACCTCAAAAAATTCGACAAATTGTAAGGTTGAATTTTATGAAAGAAATTGTTATTTTCACAGTTAGAAGAACTTTCCATGACTTAACTTTTGAGCCCAACCCGAACTCGATTGGTCGAAATTCGGCTGAATTATTGAAGTAGACGTGTTGATGTCCACACTGGGTCCAAATTTCGGGTTTTTGGAAAAAAACTTGAATTTTCCAAAATAAATCAAATATAACTATTTAATGCTGAAAATGCGTATTCCTACTTATCTTTTCGACAATTTCGCTGCGATTTGAATTAAAAATTTTATACATTTATTTTCAAATGAAACAATATATACCTTGAAAGAAAGTGCGAAATTTGAATTTATTTCGCAAAATTTGAATTTTTTTGATGAATTTATACATTTTTCTTATTATAAAAATATTTTTTGAGTTAATACGTATGTATGTTAGTGTACGAAAGTGTGTATGTGTCTTTGTTCATATCTGTGCACGTGTGTGTGTGCACAAGAATTTTTTTAATTTAATTTACTTTTGTACATCACGCGCCTTTACATCTTATAAAATTTCATAAAACAAAACAAGATGGGGTTAAATTATTTGAAATTGGTCGATCCATAATTTATAATCTGTATGCACCAAAATTAAATAAGAATGACATCAGAGAACTCGGTCATTTACAGTATATTTGTTTTAAAAATCATACGAAAAAATCAGCTTGCGAATTGGAAAGCCTACCGCCAACTGACGATGTAGCGAAATACCATATATATCGTGTATATTACCAAGTACATATTTGGATGGGCAACGAGAATATTGAACCAACCCAATAGGGTAGAATGTTACTGAGAATGGTCTTCTGCCAATTCAAACCACCGCAGAAGCTGCTCCAGACGAATTATTGGAAATTATTTCTTGCAATTGCAAACAAAAATGTACCGGAAGATGCACTTGCAAGAAAGTTAGTTTACCTTGCTCTGCATTATGCAAATATTGCGAAGGTAAATATTGCGCGAATTGTCGCGAAAAAGACATCATTTCATTCGATCAATAAGAAACAGATGTGAACGATTTTGATAATGTCGATATTTGTAATAAATATTCTTCAAATGTTTGCGAAATAGTTTCTGATGATACTGATAATGATCATATAACGTCCATTGAAATGCGCGGCGACGGACGGAGATGATATAATGAACACTACTTCTGATTGCACAACAGATAGTGAAGATGTTTTGTCACAGCCCAAAAAAGTGCCAGTAAAAAGGCGAAGTAAATAAGGGTTCAATTATATCATGTTTGAAATTCCCATTGTTGAAAAATGAAAGACATTATACTTTAAGAATCTTTTTAAGTTATATATGTATAAATTACAGTTACTGGAATAAAATGTCTTCGTGTATGTGTAAATAATTAATTATTGATTAGTTTTTAATAGATTATAAGATATGTTTTTATGTAATTTGTAAATAAATTTGTTTTTATGTAATAAAAATGATAAAAAAAGCTTCGAAGATTTATTTACAAAAATGAAGAAAGCGGGCTTGTGCGCGCACACACACACACGTGCACAGACATGAACAAAGACACATACAGACTTTGGTACACTGACATACATACGTATTGACTCAAAAATATTTCATAATAAGAAAAATTTATTAATTCATCAAAAAAATTCTAATTTCGCGCTTTCTTCCAAGATAAAATATTGTTTCATGTGAAAATAAATGAATACATTTTTTTTATTCAAATCATAGCCAAATTGTCAAAACATTGAGTAGGAATGCGTATTTTTAGCATTGAATAGTTTTATTCGTTTGATTTTGGAAAATTCAAGTTTTTTCCCAAAAATCCGAAATTTGGGCCCAGGGTGAACCTCACGTCTACTTCAATATCTCAGCCGAATTTTGACCAATCGAGTTCGGGTTGGGCTCAAAAGTTGAGTCATGGAAAGTTCTTTTAGCTGTGAAGATTTCAATTTTTTTCATGGAATTCAACCTCAAAATGTATCGATTTTTTTGAGGTTGAAATTG
Source organism: Endomychus coccineus (assembly GCA_958510875.1). Classification (NCBI taxonomy): domain Eukaryota; kingdom Metazoa; phylum Arthropoda; class Insecta; order Coleoptera; family Endomychidae; genus Endomychus; species Endomychus coccineus. The sequence continues at coordinate 112,929,371 of OY294069.1, forward strand.
CCGCATTTGAAAAAAAAGTGCAAGCTTAGAAAACAAGGTGAAAAATATTAAAATCTTTCGAATGCTTTTTGTTTCGAGTCAATAAATTAAAAATTCAATTAGTTATCGCCATTTTACGATTTTTTGTAAATGACCGATTGTAGCGCCCCTTCATAAAATATTCAGAACAATCAAAAAGTACATAAAAAAAGATAAAAAAATGCACAATTTCTTGCCATTTACAATTCATTAAGTTAAAAAATAAAGTCAGTGGAATTTTCCTTAGTTCATTTAAGAAACTTCTAGTTGGGCTCATTCGACGCGTTCTAATAATACCTATAATTTTCCTAATAGGTATTTTTTTCATATATGTCATACTTTCCATGTTAAACCGAAAATAAGCAAAAAATGGCTTCTTTGGTCATGAAATATGCTCATAACTTGGAGCGCATTAATCCGATACACATTTTACCCTCAGATTCGTGATCAGCGACCCAAAAAACATACGAAACCACTCTAAAATATCACTCCCAAAAAAATACCTTTTCTCACGACAGAGCGACTGGACGACCTGGTCTTTCTCTAAATGACTAGACGAATTGAATAAGCTTCAATTATTTACATCTTGACGTTTATAAAACGCCTAACATTTTTTAATCATATTGGATAATTACGTCTATTTTACCATATGCCTGGATTATGTTCGAAAGAATATCACTTACCACTTCTCAGATTCTTAGAGCTCTCCTCCGATTGTAAATATAGGTAAAATTCAATGTTGTAGAATCAATCTGAAAAAAACCCTCAAATAATCTACCTAATGGCCAAATAGATTCAGGAAATTCGCATAGCTAATTGAATCTTCGATCACAACGTACTCAACATGTGTGAACTTATTTTCATATTCAATCCTCAAACATTTTCAGTATAGAAGTAATCAATTTCCTCTGACTATCCTTCCTATAAATAGTGATAGAATTTAAATCTTTCCTCATTATTTGTTTTCAAAACTAAACTTTACTACTTCAGAGTAGGAAATTGCAATCAATTGCGAGTTAATAAGCATAGTGATATTTAACATAAGCAATAACGATTGTATTTTCATCTGATGAAGAGTTCATTGGAATTAATTATGATTTACTTCTAGTGACTCGAAGGATGGTACAACTTGAGAATGAATCATCAAGAAGCCAACCTAATTAATAAGCCGTGTTTCCGTTTCACAGTACAATGGTTGTAAACATATGTTTTGGGATATCTTTCAAAGATGAGAGAAAAGACTGTTGCAACTAATTAGGCCGCATTCATTTTTATCTTGATATGCCGAACTGCAAGCAAGCAACCGTGCCACTATAATGTTCTTTCTGGTTGAAATTTGAGATGTGAAAGAGTTATTTTGTCTTTGTGGATGCAATCCATTTTATTCGGTGTGTATAAAAAGCAAGTGATGCGTTTCAAGTTGTTCCTGGGAAAGTTATTCAGTAGAATATTGAGAGTATCACAGAAGACGTTTTTATTACAGGATGACTAAAATATGAAAAGATGATAGCTCATGGAAAAACCAGAGAAATTCAAATCTAACAGATTGATCCCGAAAATTACTAAGGAAAACTGGAATTTGTTCATTTCGAAAATTTGAAATAACTCAAAGCTCGTTAACTTCAATGAATGAGAGATTGGTAACCTCTGAACAATGCTTCAATTGGTTTCATAACAGCCAATGTCAATTCATTTTTCAATATGAAATAAAGGCATACTACAACTACAAATAAGGTGAGGAAGGGATTATTTTTGTATCGGAGTTTTCGCTGTTCTAACTGTGAATATTGTATTGTCTTCTAGAATGCTTATTGTCGTAATGTGCACTGTTTTCCAGATTGTTTTTTTTTCTTCCAAAATAATAGGGAGAAAGGGTAATGAAAACTTCCAATACCATCCTTAGAAGTTGAAAAAGCTGAGGCAGTGTGTAAATCACAATATTTAAATGGAAAATAAATGTACATATTCTATTCCAGAGACAAGAGGACATAGAAGTACGGAAGTTATTACGGACGAACTCATCTCACCTATATTAGGAAAACTCAAGGCTCTGGTAATCCAGTTGAAACGATTCAACCCAATTGCCATATTGTTCATATGATTTAGAAATCTAAATTACAATGACTATTTTATGAATTCATAACTTACATTCCATTTCTATTACTAATAACTAATCAAGTTTAAGATAACACTACGGAATTTAATTTCAAAACTGTCACTGTAATGAATATAACAATGCCAAATAATGCATCATCTGTTCAGGTTGAATTAAATAGACAATAGAAAGTCAAAATATCCCAATTGGGTTGTTTGAATCAGATTATTATAAAGTTTTGAAAGATTGGAATAATTTTTTCATTACTACAATTGTTTCTTCCAATTTGAATACTTTCTAATATCAAACGGTTATCATAATTCTTTTCAGTATCCAAAAGATTTATATTGTTGTAGTTAAACGAACGGTTTGTGTCTTCTACATTTTTGAAGTGTAGTGGATGAATTCTTCTGTATATTCATATTCATACCTTTTATCAAGGTATTGTGAAGATAGGCCTATGTATACTTTCCGCAATCTTTACATGTGATAAGTTATCTTTTTGGAAGATATGTCGCTTTTTAATTTAGTAAAAAGACATTTCTGATTTAAATAAATTACTTTTATGACACATTTATTATAACATTATTTTTATATTTTTCAGTTATATCAGAATTGAAATTGATATATCTTCCTGACCAAGTGGGGTTGGTGAACAATTTAGCTAGAACTTTGTTATCATTTGGTATTCGTACTAAAGTTAAATATGAAAAATATATTTTATCATTAGTTTTAGTTTCAATTGTGAATTGTAATGTGTGGTGAAAAAAATTGAAAAAACGGACGGCAGCGATAGAATTATCAATAAATCGCTTATAATTTGTAGCTGCCATCCCAATAGATAAATGTAAAGAAGTTTTGAGCTCTTTTCAATTCTTTTCACAATAAATTACAATTCACAATTGAAACTGAAATAATAATGAAATATTTTTTTAGATTTTACTTTAGCACGAAAAACAAATGATAACCAAATTCTAAATAAATGGTACACCGAACATATTTGGTCAGGAAGATACATAAATTTCAATTCCGTTATAACTAAAAAATATGAAAAGAATGTTATTATAGATTTGATAAGCTAAATCCTTCTTAACTAAGAACTATACCTATTGAAAACACAAAAGAAAACTTTTATAAAGAATAGTTATCCCATTAATTTAGTCAATTCTATAACTTACGACTTACGACAACAAATTTTATAGCTCTTATAGTAAAACCATCACCATAAATGAAAGATCAAAAGAAAAACATTACATATCAACTATCATATATTATTGGTCATTCTGAAAAATTGAGTAATATAGTAAAACTTTATGATCGACCTATATGTCATAAAAGTTATTTAAACCAGAATAGTCTCTCTACTAAATTGGAAAGAGACATACGTACAAAAAGGTATGTCGCATTTTGTATATTTCATCCCTTTTGATGATTCCATACAGCTATCTTAAACTTTGTTATGAGTAATAGAAACGAAATGTAAATCATAGAATAGGTACTTTACAAAATGATCATAGATTTTTAAATCATAGAATAGTATCTTAGATATTCAATTATCAATATTCAGTCCATTTTGATTACATTAATTTGATAATTGATCATACTATTCCTTCACACACAACCGATCCAATATTTTCTGAAGTTTCAATTGGATTTTAAAACACAAGTCGGCTGCAGACGTATTTCATTGATCAAAGTTATCTATTCTTTCCTACATTACATGGAAAAACTAATAAACATAACAATTTTCGGTAAAGATATAAATTCAATTACGAAACGTCAAAAAGAGAGATCTTTTTTTTTCAGTCATATTAAAGAACCGGAATATCAAGAAAAGTATTAAAATTATCAAATACAGATGCTTAGAACTTCATTAATACTTGATCCCTTATTCGATTTCATCTGCATCCTTCTATGTGATTGTTGCTCAACATGTAAACTTTATTAACAATATCCATTTCATCCACATACATCCATTTTAACAGTAAACAAAATTCAATTTAGTAAATCTACTGATGAAAATAAATTATTTACAAATCTATAGCTGGATACGGTTGACTGACTAGATCTATTAGCAAAAATTTACATCATCCTCCTGTTTTTCCAAGTCGTAACACATCAACATCAACTTGGGTTGGAATCATTCACAAGTTACAACTTCAAAAAAGCTGACTCTTCCGATGTTAATATTGAACCAGCCTCTACTAAGTGCAGTGATATACTGAGCCATAATGATGAAGACCTAGATGCTCACAAATATTTCTTACAGTACATTTATCGAAAATTAAGAATAAACTCTCGGAACTACCTAGTAAAAATGAAACGGTGAACTCCCTGGACGATATGAAGGGGGTGTTACATAATTTTTTTTTTGATTTGGGCATCCCATAAAAAGTTATGAACTTTTAAAGATGGCAGCTGAAATGTAGGTTTATGGATCATGTCAGAAATTATCAAACTCAAAAAATCATATTTGGTGGGCAGTTGGTGGCTACTATAACAACGATTTATTCTCTTCCGAGCCTTCGGATGCTTTATCTACAGAAAACTAGAAGAGATAATGAAATTTCTAAGGAGATAGAAATGTTTTGTGTTTGATGGGGCTACCTAAGCAATAATTTTGTATTTAAAAATTTCGAAAAATGGAAAATTTGTGTTCTGAAATTAAATAGGGGTAGCTTATTTCACCATGTTCCGATAAAGCATAAAACGGGGCAATATGTCAGAATGACTGCACTAGGTAAGTACTAACTGCTCACCAGATTTTGTTTTTACCACTGAAAACGGGGCTACCGCGACCAAAAAGTGCAGTTCTCATTTTCGTCACTTCAAAGTGATTTGCGAAATATCAAATACTACCAATAAAACAAACACACGCACACATGCACACACGCAAACACGCACACATCCACACACGCAAACCATACCATGTCAAAAAAAGTCTAGATCGATCCAGAAAGGCTCAGAACGAATACATTCGCAAAAATCCGGGAATCAAATTTTGTGCCGATTACAATACTCTCGCCACATATCGTGAGGGGAGTAAAAATTTTCAGAACTCTGATACAAATTTAATCATTTGTCTCTCCTTGAATGAATTAATGATAGTGTGTGAATAAAATTTACAGTTTAATATCTATTTATCAACAAAAATGTTGTTAATAACCTATTTAATTTGAATGTTATGTTTCAATTTGAATGAATTTACATCTACACCAAAATTCTACAATTGAAATCCATGTTATTATATGATGTCTTAATTTGATATAACATAATATTTACTAAGATTACTCATGTTCACTCCTATTAGTGATACAAATCAACACCAATAAATTAACACAACACTATATCAATAATTCATAGCAAACAATTGACTGCAATTACATTCCATGTGACCTCAAATGAGAAAGAAACAATTCCGCTCATACTTGGCAATTCAAACCGTTCTAAAGGGCATAATGACAAGATGGACTCATGCTGTAGTTTATTTATGCGAGATAGAGATTTGAAACTTGATGTAGATAGCTGGGTACAAATTATGTAAAAACTGAAATCCCATCTTCTCAACGGAACTACATTCAAGATAACCTTACCATGTACCTACAGTTTTCTTTCTCTCACGAATGTTGAGAAAAACAACAATGTTTCGAACTTTCATTTATTTATGCCAAAGCTTATTTTCAACGAATGTAGATGTGTTTTATTTATCAGACTTTTTGCAATTTCAAATGCAACTAGGAAGAATTATACATAACGGAATTATGGTTTTGAAAGTACCACATACAAATTCGTAATAAGTTCCAATCATAGCAGCATGATTATGATGATGTTATGAAAACGTTGATCAGAAAAATGATATGAAAAAGAAATATACATGCATAACTCATATATTCCGACAATTGCCGCAGTTGGAATTGTCTATGATTCAGTAGATTATCGATGATAGTGCTACTAAAAAAGGTGATAAACAACGTAATCCAGTGAGTAATAAAGGGTCTTATCCTATTATATAAAACATAATGAAAAGACGTGAGGTCAATGAGTTCCGTTATTGAATCATGTGCATCAGAACTAACGAAGAAGGTGAATCTCAAATCTCATCTGTTGAGATAAGAAATTGTTAAATCATCATTTGACCTCGATCAGGCTTACAATTGATGTTTTCTTGAATTTTCAATAATTACCTATATTTTAATTTGAGAATAAGACAGTTTTGCACCCTTCCCTCGATATGATATAGATTTCCATTATGAAATTTCTTCCGTGGGTCCTTTTCAGTTGAAACATTTTCCTAATACATAATTCAATGGCGGAAGCTATAAACGCATGGAAAGTGAATTTATCCATAGAATCAATGATAAAGTATTTTTTTGGTCACGCAATTTTTTAAATAATAGTTACATTTATTCAAAACGCAATACTAATAGGGCTCATTCGAAAATGAGTCTCCCTGTATTTACTGAAACTTGTTGCCATTCGGCCTCAATTTGTTCTCGCTCTCTAGTGATATTACTACAGTTACATATATTTTCAATTCCAATAATGAACTTCCCATGTCATGACGCAGGATGTAATTTTCTAGCTGCAATTCATCACGTAAGTTATTAATTAATAATGATTCTTGACCCAGGTATGAATTATATACTGGGATATCAAAAATTATCTTGGTCAAGAGTGGTTGTGGAATCTAAAACGTGTGTCCTACTTTACGTTATCAAAACATGTGTCAAATTGATTAATTTGAAGTTTCTAAAAGTGAGGAATTTCGCAATTTTATGCGAATGTTATAACACTCAGAAGTCTCTAGCGCTTTAGACTCCGGGATTTTCACGTGACCTATCGAAATAAGAAGGTTCGAAAAACACAATTACATGAACGCCAGACGTCCTATGTAATTAGCTACGAACGTAATCATTTTGACATATGCCTCGAGGATCTCGCTACGCGTCAGTTAGAGTTTATACTTTTTACCTCGATGTTTGCTAATTCGGGGCCGTTTTATGCCCGGTGCGGCCGGCGCCAGTTGTAATAAAGGGTTTTCGGCTATAGGCCGCTAGCTTTTAACCGCTTTTGGGTATATTTTAGTAGCTAGAAAATTCCCTTTGGTACGCCGCACGTTAGATGCGCGTAGCTGAGACCTGAGAGTACCTGTTTCTATTTTAATTAAATTTTCCTATTTAATCGACATTTTGGGGCCCGAGACTATGCTATTTAGTGGCCACGTTCATAAACGAACGACATGGAGCGAAAACCGCATGCGAAAAGTCCTCGTAAAGACGTTTTATGTTCCGAAGATTTGCACTTTTCTAATTCGCGAGCTACGCGCTCCTCACGTGAACGTCATTCGATTTATCGGAAATTAACCAATTCAAAACAGTTTTCGACCCCGTTTTGTGGCTATTGCGACCTTGTAAAAGGTTCAAAATTAACATTTCGTTTTACATTTCACAACCACCCTTGACCAAGATAATTTTTAATTTGTAGTTCATTATTGTTTTACAACTGAAATTAATAGGTATGAAATTTGTAGGTTATTGATGATGTCAGTGTGACCGTGACATAATTATTTCAAACGTAAAGTAAGACACACGTTTTAGATTCCACAACCACCCTTGACCAAGATAATTTTTGATATCCCGGTATAGATTCTCGGGAAATAGGTCACACTAACATATATGCTTATTATTTTCGTCTTTACGTACGTTTCGGTCTCACGACCATCATCAGATGACATATTATGTCTAAAACGGAATTTCTTGAACCTAATTGTAACAGCATAAAGCGACCTTATATAACCAATTTCAATTAAACTGCCGTCGTCACCCTAACGTACAGAAACACGAATAATCGATACTGTAACACATTAATATTTCAAGAAATATATGTATATGTATCAAGAATCGATTGCTTAGCAATTTTCTTATAATATACGAGCACGTGTCAAACAAAGTCAGTATACGACTGAAAGCAAAAAACATAACGCTCAAGTATCTACTTTCGAAAAAGATGTTGAAGATTTATGAGGTAATAGAAAAAGGTTGTCAGACCCTATCAGAAATATTGGTATTTGAGTATTCTACCTAAAATATACTTTCAACATTATAATGATACATGTGGAAATTTGAAAGGGTTTTATTAATTAAATTAGTGTAAATCTGACTTAATGACTAAATACCTGTTCTATGATTCCAGACTCCAGAATAGTTTCCTTAGTAAAACGGTCAACATTTTTGCAATCGAATTGATGGTTATAATCGTAGCAGTGTTTAGCAAGGGCGGTGGAAGTTTTTGTTTCTTGTATTATACCTCAGGCCATACAATCTTTTTTGTGATATTGTTTAGAGATTCCTGTACGAGTCCCATCGCAATCTAAACAATTCAATTTGCATACTGTGTTGGTTGCTTATCTTTAGGTATTGAAGGTTTTAGATTTGAAATTTGAAGGTTTATGCGCAAAATTTATACCATACTTTGTTAAACATTTCCTAATTTTCTCTGAGGTCTCTGGAATGTTTGGTAATGTTATAAAATTATCTGTATTACCGTTTAAGTCACTTATATATGACGTTCCATTATAGATTTTGTTTATTCTTTTTTAATTATGGGATTGAAAAATGTTTTTGGGTAGCCATTCATTTCCAGTGTATTACGAACAATTTTTTAATTTTTGAAACGGTCCTCTGAGTGGAACAATTTAGCTACGCGATCTGTGAGGCTGTTTATGATACATTTTTATAACGTGTTGGTGCAACGAAATTGAAGTGAAGATAACGTTGAGTCCAAACTTCTTTAGTAAACCACAAAGTTTTTATTTTCCCATCTGCATCATGCGTAATATTCATATCTAGGAAATTTATGTTTGTGTTTACTTCTATTTCACAGATAAATTGAAGTTTACAGTGGGAATTGTTCAATTTATTAATCACGTACTGAATTTTATCATTGGGAACACACATAAGGCAATCATCTACATACCGTTCAAAGAATAGGGGTTGAAAATTAATGAATTTATTACTGATTCCTCTAGGCATTCTATGACTAGGTTAGCAGTAGTAGCTGAAATAGGAGATCTCATTACTGTGCCGAATATTTGCCCAAAATATTGCTCACCGTATTGATAATAAGTGCATTCTAAACAAAACTTTACTGCATTCATAAATTCAGATGGATCTAGATGTGTGTGGTTTTTAATCTCTGCCCAAAGTTTTTTGATGCTACTCAATGCCAAAACGACTGGTATATATGTAAATAAAAAAACAACGTCCAAGGAAATTAATACATAATCTACGGGTACGGATTGTTTTTTTATAAATTCATTAAAAAGCTCATTTTTTCATGTTGATAGATCTTGATATTAATAATAAGTAAATGTGTTAGTGTGACCGATACCCGAAAATTTATATATAGTTTGTTATTAAGAAAGCTAGTGAATAGATGTTGAATCAACATTTAACCCGCCGTGAAAAATTGAGGTAGGGTGAGCGAAGTTTATATCTCCACGGATCTCAGGTCATTATTTTGATAACAAAATTGGGAACATCCTATCCTATTGTGGATGAAAATTCATGTTTGACATTTTTCCTCCCAATTTGTGAGCCCTTTATGATAAATGAATAGTCTGGAGAGAATAGTGAGATTGAGAATTTCTTAACGCACAAGAATTTAGTGAATCAGATATCTTCAGCTCCATGGCATTTTACAAAATTTGCAAATATATATTTTGGCTCTTACTGGACGTGGATACTCTCTTTCAATTTTTCTCCATGCTATTTTTTTGAGCGAATGATAGATTGATTACTACATTACAGTAGAGCGAAGCGTTGACATTCAAAATTGGACACTGTTTAAGCTATCAACACTTTACAACTCACCTTTGAACTCATGTAGTATTTATAATTTTGTGAATATCTCATAGCTTGACTTATTGATATTCTGAACTCATATATTGCACGATTAAACCCTTTGACAATGACATTATGTTCACAATTTTTTATCAGCACAGACATATCCATTTTTACTGTCTGTAGCTATGTTGAATAGTTTGAACACCACTTTCTCTGTGATTTTGTTTCTTCATAATAAGAAAATTTTAGAATCTAGATTTAGACTAGTTGAAAAATTAATCTCTAATAATCTCAATCAGGTGTTTCACTAAATCAATTCTAAGATAATCATTCAAGATACGTGATTTTAATTTTTATTTGAAGTGTTCAACAATTTTAGAATTTCAGAGAGAGGGGATAATAATAAAACACCACTGAATGTGAGTTGGGATACGTTCAGCATCCTGATTATCAAATCCAAATTAGAGTAAATAACAGAATAACAAGTCTTCCGAAGCTATTCAAATTAGAGTAAATAACAGAATAACAAGTCTTCCGAAGGTATCCAATACCATTAATATACATGGTTCAATAGGGTTAATTTATATTTTATAATGTGTCCTGTATCGAACATGTGTTGAAGATCATCAAAATGTTTAAATTTCTTAAATTCCTGAAATGAACAATATTACCTTCAAAACGTGCCAATATCAAATCATGTTCACCAACTATTTCTTCATTATAATCAATGACAGTGGATTTAATTATCCCACAGCAATCACGTGTTGATGGTAATTACACAAACCTTCGTTTAAGCTTAGAAAATACCACTGAGATATTTGTACGGTTCAACATTGAAAGGAAGATGGATTTTATATCTTAAATTTATGGTGAATCCACTAATAATGTGGATTATATATATTTACTTCACATACAAAGCTCTTGATTACATTCATGCTGAAGCCGTTGTATACGTTCTTGTTATATTCAGGATCAATGTTGTACAAGCTCATGAGATTAGAGAAAGATTAAAGTTCATATTTACTGAATAGGGATAGATATGAATAAGTGATTTCTCAGATAGTTTTCAGTTTCTGAAAATTATAACAGACAATATCTTCTTGTTTTTCTCTTTTGAATATTTATAATGCCTAAATCCTCTCCCAACATTCCTTCGCTAGTTAACATACAGGTTTATTCATTTAAAGTTTTACTTAGTCTCCTAGTTTTTCAGTTCCTCATTGTTAAATGGGCAACAAATAAGTTTTATCGAACGAATTTGCTTGGCTAATATTGCTGAAACTTTCCGAATAATACTTGCCTATTCAACTGCATGGCGTGGTTAACTAGATTACTTAGCTTCAATAGAATATTTCATTGATACCTTCATAGTTGATTTTGGAACTCCAGCTAATAATTCAAATACAGAATATAACATTACAACATCTTGTAGCAGGTGGTCTATTATTATTTATATTATAGTAAGGATCTTATAATCAAGTGACAAGTACCGATTATATTCACGCTACAGTACACACTTTTTACAGCATTATTGCGGCTAAATTTGACGAGCATTCACTTAGTCTGGTTTTTCATGTCTGGATAATCTCCTATGAATTCTCTCGTAATGATTTTTTGTACATGGCATCTTGTGTGAACTTACCATTCGAAGAGTTTTATGAACGGATTGAGCTACGTTACTTACAATGATGAGTATAATTTAATCCTTCGTAGATAAAAATCATTACAAACGACCTTCGTCGATAAAAATAAATTCGTAAGATCTATTAATAACGTTGATACTGACAGATAATAAAGTTTACTTCTCAGATGAGAAGGGATGAGCAGAAGGTTCTAGGTAAAAGACGCATAACTTAACAACAAATCGACCACAGTATCCTATAATTTAAGCTTAGTAATAATAATGCAATTATTAATTAGCTTCGAATGGCGTAATTTCCAAGTATCTAGACAAGAATGATAGAAATAAAGACTGGTGAATCGGGATGTACTATGAGGTTGTCTGATATCCGGCCTCGCGAAGTGTTTACTTGTTTTTTTATTCACATTCTTCCATCAAATAACTTCCTCATGATGATGAATACTCATTGAATAGGTATTGCATACTTACTTCGAAAAATTATATGATTTCATGCGGCCATGGCTCCTCTCTGAAGGAACACTTAATTAACTGAAGAATAATGAATGCCAATGTAATTATTTTCATTACGACCTATCAAAGTTCAACAGATGTATCTTGAAAAATATATGGAAGAATTTCTGTTGAACTCCACAAAAATAATTCACAGATGTTTGGATAATTCACACAAGAAATTTTGATCAACAAGTCTAACTGGAATCGATTCCTACAAATAGTTGTTGAAAAACAAACGACCTCATCTTTAACTCACCAACTGAAGAAAGTTCGTTTGGTTTTTTTGAAATTATCGATTGACTGATTACTAGATACTATAAATAAGAAACGATCACACTTATCCACTAAAAATACTGTTAAACTACTGAAGAGTTTTCAGCTACCAAGTAATCATCAAATGATGGCTACTTGTTAGCTGAAAGGTCGATTGGTTCTCATATATAGTGTTATAGTGTATTCATAGTGTGCACTCTCTTATACGAGTAGTTTGCTAGATCGAAAAGGATGACTTACACAATGTTAGGAGATGCAATCTCTCATACCAGAGACACTTGTAAAATGATACCAAAATATATTTGTCTGAATCTATGTTAACTATGCATGTCATAATATTTAGGATAAAGATTCTTGACCCAGTATGAATTATACGTGAAATTCTCGGGAAATAGGTCACACTAACACTTTGTGTTATATTTTTTTGTCTTTACGTACGTTTCGGTCTCACGACCATCAACAGAAGACTTATTATGTCCAAAACGGGATTTCTCAAAACTAATTATATCAGCACGAAGCGTCCATATCGCACCAATTTCAATTAAAAATGCCCACGTCGCCAAAACGAACAATCGAAATTGTTCCCTAATATAATTAGTTTTAAGAAATCCCGTTTTGGGCTTGATAAGTCTTCTGATGATGGTCGTGAGACCGAAACGTACGTAAAGACGAAAATATAAAACAAAGTGTTAGTGTGACCTATTTCCCGAGAATTTTATACATAATAATATTTATAGTCGAGTCAAATAGGTATTTCATTACGAAAATCGTAAGATATGGACCGATTTTGATGAAACAAAGTGCATTCGATTCGGGATGACGTCTAGAAAAAAGCTTACCGGTTAGTTTTTTGTGTAAATTTGTTATTATTTTTTGAAACAAAAAATTGACCAATTAACTCAGATTGGCCAAAATCGAACTCCCCAGCTGGTAATTGGCCACTTTAATTGGACAAAATGACCATTTTTTTTAAATTTGATCAAAAATAGACAGGAAAAATCACTCGGGGATTTTTGGGGTCGCTGATTACGATTCTGAACTCAGATTGTCCAAAATCGATCTTCCCAGCTGGTAATTGGCCAGTTTAATTGGACAAAATTGATCATTTTTTCTTAATTTCATCTCAAATAGACAGGAAAAATTACACGGGGGTTTTCGGAGTCGCTGATCACGAATATGGGGTTTAATTGGCCAAAATCGATCTTCCCAGCTGGTAATTGGCCAGTTTAATTGAACAAAATTGATAATTTTTTCTTAATTTCATCGCAAATAGACAGGAAAAATTACTCGGGGGTTTTCGGGGTCGCTGAGTACGATTCTGAAGTCAAATTGTTCAAAATCGAACTCCTCAGCTGCTAATTGGCAGCATATACATATTTACAATATTTTTAATAAATTGAATATTATTTACAAAATGCATATTTCAGTAAGTACAAGTAAAATCAATCTTCATCGTCACTATCATAATCATAATAATTGTCATTGCGTGTTTGAATATTTTCAATGCCTTCTTCTTCATTGGTATTATCTACTTCATCATCGTCATCGTCTTCGTCGTCATCTCCAGGTGAAATTGAATTGATCAGACTGAAATTGTTACTACAATTTCCCATGCAATTTGCACAAGCAACAGTACAGTTCATATTTTTTTGCGACATCCACATCTGCTTGACGCGCATTTCTTTTTGTATGAACATGATACTGTATTTAAAAGCTCTTCAGGAACTGGATCCAAGTTCAATTTTACAGGATGTAAGACTCCGTCTACTTTTTTCCATCCCCACTCTTCTGGATTCAATACTAATACACCAATCCAACTTTGAACTTGAAAATAAACCCTTTTCAAATGTTCCATAAACGCATCCAGTGTTAGTGGTAAGGACGATAAGTCGACAATTTCTTCTTTAGCGTTTTTTTTACGTTTTTCAAATTCGATTTTGAAGTTCTCATTTTTGAATTCAGCTGTTGTTGGAAGTTTTCATACCTCAGTTTTGCCAATTTTTCACTAGGAGGTAACTCTGGATACATATCTTCATGACCGTATGATGAAAATAAACATTCCAACCCTCCAGGAAGTAGATCATTCACTGACTCTTTTGGAACATAGGAATTGAAAATTTGAACATATTCTTGCAGTTGCGAATTTCTTTGAAATTTCTCAAACAGAAGTTTTTTTCCTTTGTTGAAAAAAGCGGATGTTGTATCGCAACCAGTGAACGCATGCAAAAACAGCAAGTGCTCTTGACAGTTTGAATAAGAATTTTTAGATGAGCGGGAATTTATTTCAAATAAAAAAATTAAAAAATTACAATTCGATTTTGTTTCTGATTTAAATTAGTAACGACCCCCTTTTAACAAATTTTTAAACATTTAACATAAAACAACAACCTCCACAACCCCTAACTGAGGATTTCTTGTTAGTTTTGATGAAATTTTGGAAATTGGCCAATTTTGTCCAATTAAAACTGCCAATTACCAGCTCCGAAAACCCCCGAGTAATTTTTCCTGTCTATTTGCGATGAAATTAAGAAAATATGAACAATTTTGTCCAATTAAACTGGCCAATTACCAGCTGGGAAGATCGATTTTGGCCAATCATCTGAGTTCAGAATCGTAATTAGCGACCCCAAAAACCCCCGAGTGATTTTTCCTGGCTATTTTTGATGAAATTTAAAAAAAAAATGGTCATTTTGTCCAATTAAAGTGGCCAATTACCAGCTGGGGAGTTCGATTTTGGCCAATCTGAGTTCAGAATCGTAATCAGCGACCCCGAAAACCCTCGACTAAATTTTACCAATAATTGGCCAAAAATTGGTCAATTTTTTGTTTAAAAAAATAATAACAAATTTACACAAAAAACTAACCGGTAAGCTTTTTTCTAGACGTCATCCCAAATCGAATGCACTTTGTTTCATCAAAATCGGTCCATATCTAACGATTTTCTTAAGTCGGCCTGTTTTAATACCTATTTGACTCGACTATTAGGAAAATATTTCATAATTATTTCCAACAGATCTGTTCCACTGATTTTAATTCATCAATGAAAATTTTTCAAATTTGACGGAACCAGTGAGCAAGCATCTGAAATCAGTATTCACCAACGACTTTAGATTACTCAGAAAATATGGAGTGACTACCATATAAGCGTTGGAACAACATAATTTTCGTGACTCGGTACGGAACTAATGATTCACTTGGAATTACAAAACTTCAATCGCAGAATGATGAACCTGGTTGAGACATTTTAAAAGAAAAATTCCAATGGATACCGTCTCTTCAAACGTTACACCACTACCTCACACATGGTTCTTTGAACATCATAGGTTTTTCTCTCGTGCACTCAAAATATCTATGGAATAATATCACTTGCTCACTGTGATCCGAACATTTTTATGCAATCTGAAGCAAAATTCAAAATATTGTTTCTTCTGATTGGGTTTCCGAAACGATCTACAGTAATTGCAGTCTCCAAAAAACTGTTTCTTTTTTTGGTACGTACTGTCTTTGGATCAAACATTGGGAACATTGAGGAAAACTGCTTCACTTGTTGCAATATTGAACGAACTATCTTTACCGACAGTGTGATGGGGTGAATTCATATTTTTTTCTAACTTCTAATCCCATTTGAACAGAAATTATGTTTATCCTCAAAGTATGGGTAATGACCCAGCACTGTTGAAATTATTGGATTCATGAAATGACTTATTCCAGAAAGAATTGGCTGCTTCAGAGTTCACTGTTTGTTTAAGATAAATTCAACGGAGGCGAATCATTCACTTTCAAAGAAACCAGATTGCTGAAATAATTTAAAACCAACCTGCATAGTTAGGTTTATTGAATGTTGAAAATATCTTTTCCATGCCGAGTCAATGTAGAGTTCGAAGTTACAGGTTGTTATACTCCTCGAAAATCGTGAGAGAAAATGTTCACCAATTCGACGTACTTTCACTTTTTTCCAGTTGAAATCAGTGGCGTAGTAAGAACAATTTTCCAAGGGGAGGGGGTAGATAATTCTAGAATGAGAGGGATTGTGTTATCAAATTAAAGTTGAATTTAAAGTATGAAAATATTTAAAAGTAGTTTGAAAACTTCGTTAGGGGTTTCGTCCACACATTTACAACGCTACCAACAGAAACGATTTCATTTCCGAATCACTAAGACGAGGTCAATGGTTCATAACATCCAGCAGAAAGACCAAAAACATATTTAAATACGAAATGAAATATTTTCGGAAATAGTGAAGCTGCGCGCTACCAACAAGGATCAATTTGAAGCGTGGCACGCTTGGATATTCGCGAGGGGAACATAATGCCTTTACCATTGCATCTTATTTAAACTCGTGACCGAATTTTGACAGGCAGCAAAAAGAAAACTCTGCCGAAGATTTGCATCAGGATAGGTAAGGAATAGCGTAGGTACAGTTTTGAGTCATATTATTCAATTGGTATCCGATGGCACAATTATTCATATCTCGTTACCAAATCTCGAAATCTCACAAAAATTAATACAAAGCAATTTTCATTGTTTCAACCATTTTATTTCCGATAATTCTTTGCGCAGCCATTCGGTGAAATATACCCAATGAACATCACAATGTTTACTTGAAAGGTAATTATTGTTGAAGATACGAAAGTTATTTTATCTAGTTAAAAGTAGAAAAGAATAATTCGAAATCTAAAATTTATACATGAACGAACAAGTACCTATTGTCTTGAAATGTTCAAGAGTAATTAGTTAAATTTATTTGGTACCCACTTATATTTCATAAGAGTTTATCAGATAGATATGATGAATTCGTTTCAATCCAGTTGTTTGATATTCCTATTGAGAATTTGAGACCTATTTATATTATTAGGTACATGATAGAGGAATGTTTGTAGATTGAGATGAATGGATAAAATGGATTTGAAAACTCCAGTTTTTGTAAGATTATACTATTTTTACATGCCTTTGGGTATATCGAATCTTTGAAAATGAATTTCACGTTGATGCTATTTACACTGACATTACAAGAGCGCAAGAGCCTTCGATCGTATGGACCAAAGCCTACTGTTATTGAAAAAAGTATACCGTTTAAGCGAGTTTAACATTTTATTATCGAGTTTTCTACTACATGTCTACGATCTGTTAGAAATGACCTCTTGTCCTGTTTACTGTTTTTCAGATGATGGTACACGAATCCCCAGTCTCTAATACGATGATGTCAGGTACAATTATCCTATGAAGTCCTCCATATCCATGCTAGGTATCACTACCAACAGCACCTTCAAATGAGATGATCATGTATGTGCATTGCGAGAAACAATTGAGAAAAACTTGGTTTTCCATTTTTTTCCATTTCCATTTTTTTCCATTTCCGTACCAATAGATACTTCACATCTCCAGCGGGGAGCAGCTGTGCCTTAAAGCACAGATACGGCCTGTCCTGGAGTACTGTTCTTATGTTTGGAGTACCCAAACTTGAGTTGGAGCACTCAGATTCTTTCCAGAAAAGAGTGAGGTATCTCCTTATGCCAATAGTTTCCAAATTGCCGAAAAATTCCAATCGCCATCTCCTTCTCCAAGACTCCAACGCTGACTCTCATGATGTTCTTCGAGCGTTATAGATTTTCTTCTCGTATGGTTAAAAACTGTATAAAACAGAATCATACAGTTGTGGGAGAATCAAGTATTCAAAATTAATAAAAACACAAGGCATACCGAAAATTGTTTTCAATTACAGAATTATCGCTACTGGCCTTGGTTAGTATTGATTCGATAACTGATCTGGGAGTTATTTCTGATGAAGGATTAAGATTTCATCTTAATATATAACATATTCCGAAATTGTGGCTTATAAAACGCCAAAGTCTAATGATAACAGTATTATTCTCCTGTACAATTCCCTGGGTATAACAATTCTATAAAATGGTTGTATTATCAAGAGCCCCTACCACAATATTCGTATTGATCGTTTGGAAAGGAAAAAAAATGTTAACTTCATTTTATTTGAGGTTGGCATTAATAATAACTACTACGAGTTTTCCGATGGGTCACAGTTAGTTGATGTTGAACCACTAAAATAAGACTGAAATAATCTTTTAATTAAATTTGCCGATAGAGTTCCGCACAATGCTATTTACTCTCCAGAAATCTTATATTTATTTGATATACACGTTCCAAGCTATTCCGCATGCAATCATAGTTTTTTCAACATCCAACCGCATTGAACTGATGGTTATGACACACCTATTATAAATGAAATTTCAATTCAATTTCAAGCAGTAAACAGTATGAATCCTAAAATTGATATTCTGAATATTACCTATGCCAAAGACAAAAAGTTATTGAATTTTCACTAATACATAGTTCTTAAAATGTCGTAATGTCTGATACTAGTTCATTAATGAGTATTTGGTCATTGTTTTATATTTAAATATTTGATTAATTGTTATGGTCTAAGTTCTAAGTTTATATTTTAAATTGTACTTACAGCCTCACTTATATTTATCAACCATTAACATTATTTGGGATGACTGTAGACATAATAATAAATAAATGAATATTACATTATCAGAAAACGGCCTAAATTTGCAGCTGGCTCTTGGGCCATTATTGGAACTATACTTATTTGCTCTAAAGAATCAGCATATCCTCCTAATAATTATAGTACGATATTTCATTATTATCATTAACTAGCTTTATTTTTGATCGGTTTTATGTTTTTTATGCTGAAGATGATGAAGTATTTAAAATTTATTTAAGCCCATGACGTCAGAAGTTGAGCTCATTTTTATGGACATATAGCTTGAGTCAGAACGACAGGTGTATAGGACTAATGAGAGAGTATGAGAGAACCGGACGCACCGTATTGTTAATAAGATACACAGAAGAAGCACTCGCGTTATGCTATAAGGAAAGTGTGCATTGCATTGGTCGAATTGTTATTCAGTAGGAATAAGAGATTGGTTGATATTCAGAGATCTGTTGTTATATAAAAGCAACGGAATTTATCACAGTTTGTCTAATATCAAATAGCAAATGCTATTTTGAACTTCATATTTAGAACAGTTATTTTGTGATGATAAAAAAAGCAGTAATAGTACTTGGTATTATGATTATGGTATTCCTAGTTAGAAATAACGGTTTTGTCCATTCTAGTAAAAATACTGGTCTGTATTTTTAGTTAAGGGGTATTGGCATGCCTTTTAAATCAATTATCAATTTGGATTGGAATCATTGTGATTAATAGGATAATTGATTACCTTACGGGATTTGAACCTAGTTTCGACGAATCTGTTTGAGAACGATAGGAAAGTTGTCTTTTGGAAGGAGAAAAAAACCCTATCGTGTTAGAGGTGAATATCTTTGTAATTCCATTTGTTTCATTCGCTGACTTCAGGAACTGATTGACCTTTTTAGGTGAAATCTGTTAAAACATAGGCTAGTCCTAATTTGCTAGCATTTGTTACGTATTTTGTTTTATGTCGGTCTGCTGACGACAACAGAACATAGAATTTGAACATTTCATGTTTTCAGGGTTTTGGTTTTACTTCGAGTTCCAGTTTTACTTCAAGTTCTACTTGTAGTTCCTTTTTCCTTTTGTGTACGTTGTGGAAAATTCAGCAAGAAAGCGTTGAGGGAGTTGGCTTGCATCTACTGTGGGAAGATCACTAGGAGTCGCTGGTTGTCTGTGCTATACAATCGTGGAACGGTATCATAAAATGATATCATGAGTGTGACAAGGACCCCACGCAAGTAGAAGTAATATTAAGTCTCATCAGGTCAGATTATCGATTGTGTTTTGTATAACAATTTTAAATTGTCTTAGGTTGAGAATACCTACATGCTATTTTCATCTGGGTCGATTTTTCATCGCACTTATTAACTGGCAAAACACCTTGCTATTTGACTTAATCTGTACATGGAATTTTCTGGTTTTTTCGAGGATGAATCGAAAAACATGCGCTATATCAAAAAACTTCCGAGTTGAGAGTTCCTGTGAAAATTAAAATGCTAAATGCTTTGTCTACCCCCTAACCATTATATATTTAATCCCATTCAACACATAAGTGAATGATTCTGTGTTATTGTTCATATGCTTAGTTCAAAGGAAGTATAATGCTTAAGGCAGTGGATTTATACTTATCATTTTGATGTACTAGTGCAATAACCTCAAGTTAAAACATCAATTTTAGTACTATCACAACACCACAAATAAATAATATCGATTTAAAGTTATACGCTTCCTCTTCTGGAGTTTAATTTTATACCTGTATTTGAAATTATTAGTTATCGAAAGTTTTATATCTTATATCGTTTATGAACCGCTTCTTGAATATATGCTGGAGGTTACCGAAATGAATCTTGTCTAGAATATTTTCCACTCGATTTTCTCTCAAGTTCAACTAATGAGTGTAGAATGTGGTGGAATGTTGAAAAAAAAATTACCCATAATAATATCATTAATACATACGTGTGAAATAGATAATGAAATACACTTCCAAGTGATCCAAGATGAGTAATATGAAAGATAATCTTCTAACTTGTATCGCTCCAAAAATGGATTTTAACTTGAATATTTGTTGAAATATAATATTCATCCTAGTAAAATCCTTTTACTGAGATTATCTAAAGTAGATTTGGAAATCGTGCAATGATTTGAATATTTTGATAATCGGGTATTTTGGGTGTTTGTTTCCATAAAGAATAATGCTCACTTCAACATCAAAGTATTGAATAATAATATTGACTTGAAGCTGAATGTAAATTTTCCATATCTTTACCGAATTCTTCCAGTAAAAATAGTATGTAGGTTAGGTACTTGCTTTATTTTTATCAAAGGTACTTGCTTTATTTTTTTCAAACATTTGGTAAACACTACAACAGTGTGTTGATTACATCTAAGATTATGAATAATTTGTCTCATTTGACATATTAAGTGAAGAACTCCTCATTTTGTTTCTAATCAGTTTATTGAATCAAATCGTTAGTAGTATTCAAAATCATTGAAAACCTGCTCAACCTGACAACCTTGACTGACCCTGATCCATGAGCATTCTCAATGTAAATGAACCAAATCAGTTCTTTGTGTAAAAGAATACTCGCAATTTTGTTATAAATATTTTTTTCAATCGATTTCATGCCCATTACACGCAATAAAATATGAAAGAGTTCTCACTGTGGCTACACTATAACACTATACATAAGATACCATCACCCTTATCTACTGAAATACTGTTATTAAAGTACTGGGGTTCTCGCAGTTACCAAGTAACCTTCGACAGTATTTTTGGTAGATAAGGGTGAAGGCTTCTTAGTATTGAATTTACACGTGGTACATGCCCAAACACAAGAAATTGGAAATTCACCACTACCAACATTTCACAGAAGAGTTTGATATATTTTTGATATAAATTTAAGCAAGGTTAGGGAGAAGGGCATTCATCAATACATGCAAGTACTTACTTCGATCCAGGTACATCGCGAATGGCTTATTTTTATGGTTTGTACTACAAAAATATTGCTTGATGGTGTTTGCGTACAACACGTTTGTCTACACGTAATTTTTAGAAGAGCATATGCCATAATTATGGTTGAACGTTACGACTTTGCGTACGTGCTTATATTTTAAAATAAAACAGTTTCAACAGAGAATATTGACATGCCTTAAGGCTCTTAGTTCCTGACTAATAAAACGAGCTGTTCATATATCTAAGTGAAAGTGAAAGATGGCATACACTAATAATTAAAATCGAATTTAAAATTCAAATTCAGTTTTATTACCTATGTAGTTATCGAACATTTCTTCACTCAGCAGGGCGTCTAAGTTTGTGTTAATCACAAACAACATTAAAAGATAAAATTAATCTCTCATTATAATTTTAATCAATATTATCATGCCATCAAACTCTGTGAGCTCGTGATTTATTAGATGTAAACTGAAGCAACAGAAAAAAATATTGAATGAAACATGTCAAAATGTCATAGAAATTGGGAAATTTTGTACCTGTCATGATTTAAAATTTTACATGTTTGAATTGTATCTGGGATCTTTTCTGTGGACAATCCCTAAGGCATATGTCAGAGTCAAGAGATCAGCCAAGAAAACTAAACATTGTATCGAAACTATGACCTAAGTGTTGTTGCAAGCATTCTGGCCACAAAAGTAAATATCATGATAGTTAACCTCAAAAAGATATTATAAATGTCTGTTCGGTTTTTCAAGTCACAAAGGGCACAAAATGTAGTTATGCCATAAACAGTTTCTGTAGAGAACTATTTACTGGTATGTTTTCACTGAACAATTTTCATTTTGTCATATGTCACTTTGCATGTAAAATGGATACTGAAGTATTAATTCTTGTCATTTGAGATATTGTGTTTGATTGATAATTTTTCATTCTCGATCTTGTATTGAACTGTGTTTTCATGAACTTCCAGTTATGTACAGAAATCAGTCAGTACTGTCATATTATGGTATTATTCCATTGCCATTGCTTTCGCGAACTCAAAGCATTAGATTTTTTTGCTTTTGAGGACGTTTTTTTCTGTTTGAATGTTCCTGTGATAACATTCGAAATATTAAAGCAAATGATTTTTCATCCTCGTTTTTGTGTTGAACTGTGTTTTCATGAACTCCCAGTTATGTTCAGAAATTGGTCAGTACTTTCATATTATGGTATTATTTAAGGTTCCCTCAAGGTCGATTTTGTTCCCAGAAAATGTTCCTGATCTATTCTACAGAACAATTTGTCATTGGTTGATAGTCTTCTCTTCGCATTCAATGAGAACTTATTAATATATGATTTAAGCAGTACTTGCCCTTTATTCCAAAAGCTACATTATTAGTAAAACTTTGAAGGGAACAAATTTTGCGAAGTAATAGCACACTTTCTACAAAAAAAATGCTAGTGAATGGCTAGGTAATTTTAAATTATCATTATCATTGCTTCCTCGATCCCAAAGCATTACATTGTTTTGCATTTGGGGACGTTATTATCTGTTTGAACGTTCCTGTATTTGTAATAAACAATCACAACATGAACTTACACTAAATGATCTAATCTAATTACACAATAAAACGATATTTAAACTTTGCTTTCGTTCAAGAAATGTAAAAAAAGACTCGGAAATTCAAAATCAACTACATCAGCAGATAGTGAGAAACTCACGTACTCTAATGAATAACGCCATAGCTCAGAAATATCATAGATAGTCGAAAGTAACTGAGTGTTGACGATGAATCTTTAAACTGGATATGATCCTTTATTTCGGGTAGGTACTTAAAATTTGGTTTCCTTTTTCAAGTTTCGCTTTTTATGATTACCTATTCTTTAACAATTATTGAGAATTGACTTATTGATAACAGATCACAGAATAACTCTTCGATCACAGATCTTCTATGATCGAAGGACTTACTGTGAAGACGTATGAATGGAAATGGTCCTAACTTTTCAATGAAAATATAACATCGGAAAATTTCACATGATCGAAGATTTCTACCGCACACCGAATTTGGTGTAAAACTGGAGATCTGAAGTTGAATTATGCCCAAAGAAAGGCTGAGTTCCTTCGTAACTTTTTAGGTAGACACTATCATGACGGCGCATCCCCATTGTCTCAATTTCAAATGACAACGATTGCTTAGACATGCAAAGAAGTGACATTATGACAAAATGAAAATAGTTTTTATTAGTGGAGACATATTACTGAAGAATTGCCTTCAAAAACGGTATTTTCGGCATAACTAAAATTTGAGTCCTTTGTGATTCGAGAATAAAAGAGTTGACACTGTGGATACACTATAACACATATAAAGTTGAACTGTTGCCAAACAAGCGATACAATTTTCATATCTTTCCAAGGTAGACTACGATAGTATATATCACCGTGAGGTTGAATATCATGATGCCTCCTTTACTTTTTATTTCTCATCACTAAAAATTTTAGATAAAGTTGGATAATGAAATTATAGACAACTCGCGTTGTAAAACCTGTTGAAGCAGTGCTTGATCAAACATGATAACAACAGATATTCATCTCAATATAAATGTTTACATTCTAGATAGCTCACCAAATTAATATTTTCTTGTCACAATTTGGCAGATATTCACATGCGATTCAAATAGTAATGATGACCTGCAAAGAACTAATGTTAATTCGAGGACAAATTTTTGACTTCATGAGAATTCCGTCTGGCCAGATAATTTTATTGACATTGTGACCAAGTAGAATATTAGGTTAAACTGTGCGCTGACGAAAGACAATTCCTGGCTCGTTGTTTTCCCATGGTAGCAATATAAGGAAGTCTTTCACTTGTAGATACAAAGTGGAATATTTTGCAAACATGTCAGCAAAAATGTTGGAATTTGTGGAATTTCTTCGAATTCCCAAATTGTACAGGAAATATTTGGACATTCCATAAACCTTGGTTCTATATTGGCGTTATATGCTTCTTTTATATTGGGTGCATGTTCTGAGTGGATTGACGGTAACCATTCAAATTTGTCAAAACCATACTGACTGAGGCTTTCCACATGGAGCAACCAGAATTGAACTGTTTAACACTCAAAATAAATTTCAATACGCAACATAATCAGAAGTAAACTGTACAACGTGAGTAATCATTTTGATTTTCCTTTAATCTTGTAATGGCGCCATTATGAAGAAGCAAAGCCCATCTTCCTTTGACAGTATAGTACGGATTAGTTACATGAATTTCCGCTATGTCATTATCACTCCACTCAATCATATTCTCTTAAGACTATTCAATTTTTTTTAAATGTAACAAAGAATGTCGATTCGATAAATTGAAATATGATGATTGAAGAAAAATAGCATATGTTTCCGAGAAATTTTAAGAAGCTATCACTTTAAAACACAAGACTCAAATCACGCAATTCATACAAAATTTTATCTCAATTTCGAATATCAATATATTCATAGTGAGGAACTTAATATTTTGGGATCAATAATAATTTCAAAGCATAATACGTTAATAACAATAGTAATTCGATATTGAATGAACAACTTGATGTTATTAATTATTTTGGAAATAACCTTCCTCTCATCAATCCATAATACATTAATTATATTACTCAGTACATTACATTATTGCATATTCAAGGTGTAACGGAACAACTGTTCGGCAAACCGTATAAATTTAAATTTGAGTTTCAAAGCACTACTATAGAAATTTTTGATTTAGATAAGTATTATCTACAATACATCTTCATATTTATTCCATAGATCATCCAATACTCTACACAATCAATTGAAGAAAGTCGGTGAACAACATTTTTGTCGCAATAACAAGCAGTAATCTGAACTTCATTTAGGATGCCCGTAAAATGACTCAAATTCTCCTCTCAGGTAACGATAGAATTCAACTATGTGGTCGTCTATTGTTTGGCATTTTATGGAATGACTAATAGGATAAGGTTGCGGATCTGCGAAGATTGCCGCGTTTTAATCTGGCCGTGTTAACATTATTCAAATCAACTCCCGACCATGGATGAAAGAACTATATTGTGTGAATTATGACTCCAGCTCAGGGAGAGAATTCTAATTAGAATCATATAAATCATCGAGACATAATTCTCCCACAGAAAAATTGTAGTTTGAATGTTTGGAGAGAAATAAACTATAAAAGAGTACTTTGTAATAAGTTTGAAGAACCTTGGATAGTAGACTTCCGCGGATAGCTAATCTTGTTGTTCCTTTCCTCAATCATTTAAATTCATTACATCCCAATATCCTTTTCACCATGGAAGTCGAATCGCAAGGTTCACTCCCGTTCCTGGATGTATTGGTTAGTCGATAGACTGACTGTACTTTAGGACATTCTGTGTATCGAAAACCCACTAATACCGATAGATACCTCAATGGTATTTCCACCACCCTGCCCAAAAGCAATCTGTCATAAACTCCCTGGTCTACAGAGCAGTCAACTTATCTCAACCTCAATCCTTAAAATCAGAATTAAAACATCTTTCATCTGCCTTATTATCAAACAATTTCTCCCATTACAACATTCAAAAAGCCATAAAGAAATACACTTCACCTAAGATTCCAAATCGACCTGAGCCAGAAACCCTCCCGCCTGCTTTATCCACGGCCTATCTTTCATATATTGAAAATATAACAGATCGAATTTCCAAAATCCTCAAAAAACATAATATTTCTACCCGTTTTTCCACACTTCCAAAATTATCTCAGTTTTACAAACCTATCGAAGATCTCCTTCCTCCTCTACACTTAGAAGGTGTTTTAGCATTCCCTGTTCTTGCGGTAAAGTCTACATTGGTGAAACAGGTCGTACAGTAGCTACTCGTGTGAAAGAACATGAGTGCTGTACAAGGCTTTGTGACATCAGTAGATTTGCACTTGCGGAACACAAGTTTGACTCTAATCATCAAATCCTTTTTGAAGATACTGAAATCCTAGCCCGAGCCCCAAACTTCTATCAGCGAAACATCCTTGAAGCTATAGAAATTCTAAAACATCCGAATAATCTGAACCGTGACTCAAGATATTACCTTCCCCACATTTGGAAACCCATCCTCGAAAATTCCACTTCGCACATGATCACACAACGGCAGGGTCAGGTGCCGGAACGGAGTTAACCACCAGAACAAAGGCAGTGAACTGTGTAGCGTGAACGATTTTTCCTACAATAAATACAGCTACAGAAACCAGTAGAACCAGTTTCAGTTCAAGCCTCAAGCCTGCCCTGAAGATGCCACCTGTAATGGTTGGCGAAACGTGGGCATCAAGTCGAGCTATTGTGACGCGGAATTCATCCGGAAGCCAAGAATTTTCACGTTTGAAGAAGCTACGGTGGTAGCGAAACTATGGTCACATTCTTAATGAACTTGTGAAAATCGAACTTGTAATAGTTGTTTTATTTGAAGTTATAGAAGAGTTCACCCTGTGGATAGACTATAACGCGATATTAAGAAACAATCACCCTCATCCACTAAAAATACTGTTATAGTGACCTTCCAGCTACCAAGTAATCAACATCAGATATTAGGTCCTCAGTACTCCAACAGTATAGTCAGTGAAAACGGTGATGGTTCCTTATCATAGTATGGGAAAAAAATCATTTTTGTATGAATGTTATGACATCATACATAATGCTATATATTTGTCCAAAACGGTGTCATATTAATTAAGTCAATCCACGATAAATTAGGGCTAGGTTTGGAATTGTTTGAAAATGACTTGCGATCTGGCGGAAAATGTTTATAATGATGCGAATTACAAAACCCTCAGGGAATTGATGCATGCCCCTTTTATTCGCCAAAAAAAAGTTTCTTCCCCTCTTTAGAGTTATTTTTTATATTTTAATTTTTTTTGCCACTCATACTTGCTAGCTAAGATACAGAAATGTACTCATTCTATTAAGAAGGTCTTAGGATTCCATCGTTAAATTTGTGTCAGGTTATGTTTATCCCCCTCCAGAGTGTTTCTTATTGAAATGCGAATATTTTGAGGGGTGATTTGTGGGTTAATAGTGAGTGAAAAAGTTCCTATAAGCCTGTCCTAAAATGCTCTGTTTTAGATATACAGGGGGGGGGGGCAAACTTTAATTTTTTTTTAGATTTTTATCAAAAATATGGAAAATAGTTTGAGATATTGAGCTGTATTTTGGGGTAGATCAATGTGACTCAGAAATACGCCTTTCCACTTGAAACGTTCTTTTAAAATTTAATCGATGTCATAGTTATGGGCTAGCCTTACAGTAATTTCAACAAAAAAGTAAAAGCTACTAAGCCTAATCGATCTAGATATTTTTTTTGGATAGTCTGATCAATTTTGTATGGAAAAGTTGTGAGTTTTTTTACCAGATACGCCGTTTTGAGTCAAAAAATAAAAACCGTTGTATTGACCGAAAAAATTAATGAAACTATTGATGAATAATTTTGCAATAAATCTAGTTGGCCGTTGTCAATTTGAGTTTGACATTCCACATTTTCAAGTTAGTCTGTGTCGTTCAAATCTGATTGGCGACGGTAATGCAGAGATATTCAGACGTATTTATCACCAGAGATATCCTAATCGTGCTTTGCCAGATAGTCAAGCCTTTTCCAATATTCATCGTCGTCTTGTAAAAATTGGTAATTTCCACAAAGGTACATCTGAAGGTAGACCTCGAAGTGTAAGAACACCAAGAATTGAAGAAGCGGTTCTGCACGGAGTCGATGGACATCCTGAAACCAGTACAAGGAAGATCGCTAGAAACTTTAGCCTTTGCCACCAAATTGTTTGGAGAATTTCAGTGGATCTTTTGTTATATTCGTACCATAGTTTAAGACGACAGGCATTACCTTCCAGAGATTTTTCAGAGCGTGTTAATTTTTGTAAGTGGTATCTTCATAATTTTGCTCAAAATCCGCAATTTGAATCACACATTCTGTTTACGGATGAAGCTGATTTTTAGGAAAATGCAATTAAAAATTTCCACAAAGATCATTTGTGGGAGGGTGGAAATTCTCACTCCACAACCGAAACCCATTTCCAATACCAATTTTCGGTGAACGTATGGGCAGGATTACTTTATTGGCTCCGTTCTACCAGGACGACTTGATGCACAATCTTACTGCAATTTCATTCAAGAACAATTGTTTTTGATGCTTGAGGATGTTACGTTGATAACAAGAAACCAAATGTGGTACATGCACGATGGCGGACCAGCACATTTCAGTGTTCTTCAATAAAATTCATTCCATTAATTTTTTCGGTCAATACAACGGTTCTTATTTTTTTACTCAAAATCACCACATCTTGCGAAAAAATCTTTGTAATACAGAATTCACCAGGCTATCCAAAAAAATATCTAGACCGAAAAAGCTCACTGGTGTACCACTTTTTTTGTTAAAATTGCTGTAAGGCTAGCCCATAACTACGACACTGATCAAATCTTAAACCAACTAATTAAATGGAAACGCGTGTTTCTAAGTCAGATTGATATGTCTCAAAACTCACTTTCTACATTTTTGAAAAAAATATAAAGAAAATAAAACTTTTCCACTCTGTATATCGAAAATATTAGCATATCAATAAGGAACACCCTGTTATATATATATACATATACTACCGAGAATAGCCGAAAATTGGTCGAATTCAAAAAGAACGTTAAACTTCTATTACACCACAGAAAATGTATGGCAAAAGCTCTATTTTGCCGCGAAGAAAATTGCCGTTTCACTAATTCGACAGACTTGACAGCAGTTTGAAAATTTCATAAAATTTCACCAAAAATTGAATAGTTGCCAAACTATTCCATATCTTGAACAGCTGCTTCTACATAATAAGAGCTACTTTTACTGGAGATTTCATCCAATTCTGTTTAGATTTGTCCAAGTGGGCTGAATTTGAATTAGCTTATATTGCTGAAGTGGGATGAACATAACCACACAAGAATTTAATTGTGAGTTCTTCAGACATTGATAATAAAATGGGTACACTTCTGTACCTTAACCAGCAGTTGAAGGGGTAAAAGAATAACAATGCAAACACTACCCCCAAAAGAGATGAAAGAAAAAACTTTTTCTTGGATAAAATGGGGTTGCATCATTCTTCAGAGGAAGGAAACTGAGGGTTTCTTATTTGCATCATTACAAACATTTTCCGCCAAGTCGCTAGTCACATTCAAAAATTTCTCAATCAATCCGTAAATTAACTCCACTATATGAGAAGAACATTGTCATTGGCAGAAAACAAAGAAATCGTTTTCCTGTAGTACGTTAAAAATATCTTCAATATATTAATGATAATAATAGTTTATTTTCACACTAATTACACTTCTAGTATAGAAGCTACAGTATATACTAAAATAAAAGTATATAGAATAAACTAACATAGCTCATGGAGATTAGACCTTGTTTATGGGTAGATAATATCAGTAATGAAATTTAAAATGAGACGGTGGTATTAAACAACAATCTTAATGTGTTGATTCTCATGGCAATCAAAAATCACTAGTGATTAATCAATAATCAGCTTGGAAACGGTTAATATGCGTCTATTCAAATATCAATTGCAGATTAAGTAATTTTGTGAATCACTAATTTAATACGAGGAGTTAACGGTGAAACGTTAACAAAACCAGATATCTGCCAAGCAGCTCTGCGATATATTTTATCATCTTAGACTTTTATCTGTTAAAACACAATAACTATTTTGAATTGATTAATTGGTATTATCATTATGTACTCTAGGACCACCAAAGATCTCTGAAATAAAAAGTCAATCAAAATGTTCATGTTGAAGCGTGGGTATCTAGTCTTCTAATTTTCCCCTTGTCCACTATTAATTTAATGTATTCCATAACGAAACAAGACAAGCTATGATTTGAATGATTGAATAAATAACACTCCAACAAAGATTTATAAATAAAATTGATGTAACAGGATATGTTGTAGAAGTAATATAACCAGCAGACTTCTTCTTATTCCCTCCTGTGACGTGCCAGTAGTGAGTAATACTATTATTAGATCATACGTACCTATTCAATACCTGTTCTTATCAAAGTATATGTTCGAAATATATTATATTGGCTTATAGAATGTTGATGTTAATTAAAGAGTTCTCAGAAATCGATTAGTCACTGGTGATAATGTAAATGATGCGTTATCTTCGAACATCAACAACTTGTTGTTTCTAGATAATTAAAACTTGAATTTTATCTTCGTAGCTGAATATTATAATATAAATGTAACGAATTGTCTTGAAGCTGGCAATGAGGTCGACTGTATTTTCACAGATATAGTTAAAGCATTTGATCGCCTTGACATTGATCATCTGTTACGTAAATTAAATATGACTGGTATAGGTGATAATTTAATATTGTGGCTACGATCTTATTTGACTGATCGGAAGTCAGGTGGTGAGGGTTTGTGACGCGGGCTCGAGAGAGATTTCTGTGACATCCGGCGTGCCACAGGGGTCTCACTTGGGACCTGTTCTCTTCTTATTGTATATGAATGATGTCAAGGAAGTGATAAAGTATTCACAGCTTCTACTGTTTGCCGACGACCTAAAACTGTTCATTAGAATAGAGCACGAATCTGACTTTTCACGTCTTCAGAGCGATATTGACACCTTTATCGACTGGTGTGATAGGAATTATCTTGAACTGAACTATGCGAAATGTAAAATGTTGAGGTTTTCTAGAAAGAAAATTGTAAGTTGTCATGAGTATATTGTTCGTGGCCATGCTCTAGAACAAGTTGACAATTATAAAGATCTCGGTGTTGTCCTCAATTCAAAGCTGAATAATATCCTACATATTGACGCAATTATAGGCAGCGCGAACAGGATGGTTGGTTTCATTATTAGGCAGTCCCAAGAATTTTTAAATATTAGGGCATTGATAATTTTATATAATAGTTTAGTACGCTCGATAATCGAGTACTGCTCAGTGATCTGGTCTCCAGGATATAATGTCCATATTGAACGGATTGAAAATGTCCAAAGAAAGTTTGTGAGATACTCATGTTTCAAATCACATATTGATTATGAGAATACCTCCTATGTAAATATACTTAAATATTTTGGTCTTCAGCATTTAAATGTCAGACGTACTTACTTCGACCTTTGCTTTGTATATAAGGTATTAAATTTTGAAATCGATGCTGCTGCGGTCTTTCGAATACCGGCTTGTACTGTGAGAAAGAACCCATTGCTTATAGCACCTTTTTGTAGAACCAACTATAGTGCATTCTCGTCTTTGAGTAGGATGTCTAGGGCCGTTGAAGATTGTGAATCCTTGAATTTCTTCGGCTCTACATTGTACAGATTCAAGTCGGATGTTTGACTATTGCTTATGATGTGAGGAGAGGTCGCGCTCTGCACATCCGGGATCTGTTCTTGTACTGTGATTGTGTAGTTTGTAGTTTAGTGTAGATGATTTTTTATTGTGATAAGTTAGGTTGCGTTGACAACGACAGATATTACAGTTTTACTGAGATCAATAGTGACACTCCTAGTTAAGTCATATAGGTGGTAGACGTCGGATGGGAAGGGAGTGAAATATAGAAGAAAAAAGTACCAATATTAGCTAGTTTTCGGGTCCCTTAGATGAATATGTTATGATGTATACACAGTGTGAACTCTTTGATAACTCCTTAAGTCGTTAGTGTCCAAGCTCGTCCCAGGGTGGAAGAGTGGTGATTCTGTAGAGCCGGTGAATACCGTGATATGAGCTGGTATTTTGTGATATGGTGAATATGGTGTAGATTCCTTAGATTTTCAGTGATTTTCAACTTCACATCTGACACAATTTTCATTTGACGCCTTTCACCATTCGTCTCTAACAGAAAAAACAAAGTTCTCCTTGTTGCTTACATTGTTAAAACTAGCATATAATAAAACATAAGAATAACGTATTCATTTCAATTTTAAATTTGAATTAATATAGAATAATCGCTAAAGAATGGCATTTATGGAAAGTACATAATATATTGCATAATTTGCATTTTAAATTGTTTTGCATATTTCTTT
The DNA here is from genome assembly GCA_958510875.1 of Endomychus coccineus. Lineage (NCBI taxonomy): Eukaryota > Metazoa > Arthropoda > Insecta > Coleoptera > Endomychidae > Endomychus > Endomychus coccineus. The sequence goes on from OY294069.1 coordinate 112,962,225, forward strand.
AAAAAGTGCATAAAATGTAATGAAATAAGATAGCACGCTTTACATGAAATCCATATACATATACAATTTTATCTTATTCAGCAGGTACCTATTATATAGAAAATTCACCACAAAAGATTCTTGGCAGAGCCTTATTATGAAAATTACACTGTTGTTTAATACCGGTTTTATTTGTGATTTACTGATTATTACCTGATTTGAAAGCAGTTGAGTTTGTTCTTTTTATTCTTCAGTAATAGAATTAGCGAGAATAACAAAAAAAAATTTTTGGAGGATTTACAATTTTGTACTTGGGAAAATATTTTATCACTTCCTCAAACTGAGGTTAATAAAAAATGGGATTTTTTTATAGAGCACTATAAAAAAATATTTGAACAAAATTTTCCATTGAAAAAATACAAAATTTGCAATAAGAGCAAAAAAATTAAAGTAAAAAATCAGGAATTAGACTCTTCAAAAAATTCCCTAGATCTATTAAATATAATCTCAAAATTTGATCCAAATTATAATGAACAATTTTAAAAGCTAAAACAAAATTATGACTTATTAATAATAACTGAAAGACAAAAACTCTTAAAAAAACAAATACTGAACGCAAGTAATAAATCAAAAACCACCTGGAATATTGTAAATAATGTATGTAATTAAAATAAGAATAATAATGATATAAAAATTACGGGCGATTGAAATAAAGTTGTAAACGATTTTAATGATTTCTTTATAAATTCTGGAAAAAAGTTATACAATGATGAAAAAAATAAAGAACCTTATGTTTGTCCGATTGAACCTTTGTCGAATAGTCTTTATCTTTATCCAATCACAGAAGATGAGATAATAAAGGGTTGTAAACAGCTGCAAAATAAGTTTAGTTCTGGTGTTGACGGCATTCCCCTGACTATTCTCAAATTCTCATTAACAAAAATACAAAAAATTTTATACATATACAATTGATAGTATATTTGAAAATGGTATATTTCCAGACGCTTTAAAGGTAGCAATAGTAAAGCCTTTGTATAAAAAAGGAGACTGCGAGGATTTGGGTAGCTATCGGCATATTAGCCTACTTCCTTCGTTTGCTAAACTGGTGGAAAAATTTTGAGTCACAGATTAGTAGGTTTCTTTACAAAATTCTAAATTTTTAACAAAAGTCAACATGACTTTCTAAGGGGCCGAAGTACAACGACAGCTATTTTCGAATTTACTAGAGCTTTGGATGTATATCTCTTATACCTTGTGGAATTTTCTTAGACATATCCAAAGCCTTTGACTGTATAGATCATACAATTTTAATCAAAAAACTGAAAAATTACGGTATACGAGGGAAACAGTTGTCAATTATAGTCAGCTACTTAAAAGATAGAAACCAAGTTGTAGAAATGAGACCAGAACCAATACGGATCAGGAAAAAAATATTGAAATGGGAGTGCCACAGGGCTCTATTTTAGGGCCTCTTCTCTTTCTAATATGTATCAATGATTTGCCTATAATAATATCGGAAAACTATGCGGACGACGAGAATGTAGCCATTAAAAGTAATAATATTGAGAATTTAAATCAGGAGTTGATCCTAGTGCTAACAGAGATTGAAAATTGGTGTCAAGTCAATAAACTTGTAATTAACAAGTCAAAAACAAAGTGTGTGATTTTTCAGACTAATCAGTCGAATATTGAAATTCCAAAAACTCTTACTTTGATCAATCAAATTATTGACGTAGATAACAGTACTAAATTTTTGGGACTTATCATTGACAAAAATTTGAATTGGTATGAACAAATAACATCACTTTCAAACAGACTTAAATCTAAACTATACGTATTAAGAACTTTAGAAAAATCGGTGGACAAGGAAACTCTAATGGTTGTCTATTACTCCATTTTTCAGTCTCTAATAACTTATGGGATTACTTTCTGGGGCAACAGCTCTCAATCTAAACAGATTCTGATCCTACAAAAAATGGCACTACGCATAATTTATGGCCTGAAGTATCGAAACTCCTGTAAAGGTTCGTTTCGCAAATTCAATATTTTAACTGTTCCGGCACTTTATATCTCGGAATGTCTCATGTTTAACTTCAGAAACAAACACTATTCGGCAGAGTATGAAAGCGGACTAGTATATGAAACTCGTAATATTTTATATCTTTACCCAGAGGTTGATTTAACATTATATCAAAAAAATATGGAATATATGAGCCTTAAGCTTTTTAACAAACTTCCAAATTAGATTAAAGAGATTAAGGAATTAAAAAAATTCAAAGCAGCTGTTACTAAATTGCTAATATCTTTAGAACCTTATACTATTGCAGATTTCTTAGAACAATAAAGTCTGTATATTATGTGCTAACGTTTTTATGGTGATAGTGTTTTTCTATATTATTTATTATTTTACTTATATATGTATATATTTGTATTGATGTGTATATACATATAGTTATTATGACGTTTTTTAATATTGTATTGTTCATGTTTATTTTCTAAATGTAGACAAACCATGTTGAAGTAAAGATTATCACTATTATTATTATTATTTTCGGGAAATAGGTCACAATAACACTTTGTTGCACAAGCTTGTTATAAAAAAAGTGTCATTAACAGCCTTACAGACCGCGCGGTGAAATTGTCCCACGCAGAAGACCGTCCCAAAAATTTGAAAATTGTTCGTAATACACTAGGAATGAATGGCTACCCAAAAACGTTCTTCAATCCTATCATTAAAGAGAGAATAAGCAAAATCTATAATGGTTCTTCATATAAAAATAACATAACAGGTAATACAGACAATTATATAACTTTACGATACATTCCGGAGACCTCAGAAAAAATTAAGAAATGTTTGAAAAAGTACGATATAAATGTTGCGCATAAACCCACTTACTGTGTTGGGAAATATTTCTCAAATCTAAAACCTGTAATACCTAAAGATAAACAAACCCACACAGTATATAAATTGAATTGTTTAGATTGTGATGGAACTTATACTGGAACCTCTAAACAATATTTACAAAAAAGAATGTACGGTCATAAGTATAGCACAAGAAATAATAACTTAGAAAATTCCACCGCCCTTGCTGAACACTGCTTTGATTATAACCATCAGTTTGATTACAAAAATGTTAATATTTTAACTAAAGAAACCAATTATTATAAAAGATCTATCCTGGAGATGATTCACATAAAACGGGATTCCAATTCTGTGAATCATAGGAATGATATTCAGGGATTGAGTCAGATTTATACTAACTTGATTAATTAAAACTCTTGCAAATTCCTACATGCGTCTTTATAATGTTAAAAGTATATTTTAGGAAGAACGCTCATAGTAAATTTCAATGCAGGTCTAAAACCTTTTCAAGTACGTCATAAATCTACACCTGTTTCGAGTAAATATCAACAAATAGCTTCGAACTTCAGTTGCTTTGAGACCATAGCAATATGCGTTTGTATATTATGAGAATTTTACTGAACAGTGGATTCTTGTTACAAAAAAATTATACTTTAATATTAACGATACAATTTTCGATTATTCGTGGTTCTGTTCGTTTCGACGGCGTGGGCTTTTTGATTGAAAATTGTGCGATATGGACGCTTGTGCTAATTAGGTTTAATTAACCCCTTTTTACATAATAAGTCTTCTGATGAAGGTCGTGAGACCGAAACTTACGTAAAGACGAAAATTTAAAACAGAGTGTTATTGTGACCTATTTCCCGAGAATTTTTATATAAATTCATACTGGGTCTAGAATCTTTATATTATTATTATTATTAACATATAAAACTGGAAACCTGTGATCAATTGATCACGAGGCTTCCCTCACTTTTGTTAGCAGAATAGCTTTCGAACATTCTTGCGTGTTAAATGAATATGATTGTAGGAAAAGAAAAAATATTGGAAAAAATTTAGAAAGAGCTAACGAAAGACGTTATAACATACTCTATGTTACATTGAAATTTCACTGAACTTCATTCGCACAATATTACAACCTCGTTTTATACTAGCACTCGCTGCCACATGAACTATCAAAATTTGCCGCAGAGTAGTCATCAAAAAGACACATTAATATCATAGCATGAATAGATCCAAGCTGGGAATATATTTTTTTGGCTCAGGGGCGGATTGAGAGCAGTCTGGATCAAAGGAAACATAGGTATATCAGCCCTTGTAGGAATGATCAAATGCAGATCGCAGAATCTCAGAAAAATTACGTTATCTCGGAGACCATTTATAAGAGAAAGTATAAAATGTCAGTGCACTGTATTGAAAACCGAAAAAAAAGTATCGCATAACTTTTTCTTTCAATTCCATATTTTTGTGTGCCATTCCATGGCATTTACCATCTTTCTGTATCCACGACAGATATGAGTATGCAGTAGGAAGATGAATATTGAATAGCTATGAATAATATATAATATGAATTTTGTCATTATTCCTTGTGTCATGTTCATCTATATTATAATTCAACATAAAAGAAGATTTGTGGTTATATGCATATATTGCAGTCAGTGTCTCGGTACAGCCTTTCTACAGAAGAAATGCCGTGTTTTCATTTTCAATCACTAAAATTTGAAAAAAAAATATCCTAGGTGGCGCATTATTGAAGTATAAGGCTCGAAATTTTGGGAAACCTAATATTTCCTGAGACAGAAACCACCTGAAAAATTTTAGCGTCATCCGAAGACCTCATCTGGGATGAAGTGCGAATATGACCTAGAAAGCGCCTAATACGTTATTTATTTTATTGGCACGACGAAGAAAGCAGTCATGATTATATAATTTCACATTTCCATTGTGAGTGTAAATTAAACCCAAATAAATCTTCATACATTACCAATTTCTACTTGCTTTTCAAGAATATAATCTTAGGTAATTTCCCACCTGAATAAAAATTTATATTTCTTCAATTTTAGTTATTCATGAAAGATAGCAACAACGCTTAAATAATATTTAATTATTTAAATGAAACTTATCAATATTTCTAGAATATCAAATTGTGATGAAATTTGTTGTTAGTAACATTGCAAAATCAGTTCGTAAACTACTTAATCTTTTTGAAATAAGTGATTCAGTAATAAATATAATCCATTCATAGAAGATACCATCAACACCAATAATATGATACAATTTTCCCCCATATTGTTTGAAGGTACTTATTTCTACTACTAAACTATTTTCAAACATGAGCAGATTTTGTTTGTACGACTTCCTATGAAACTAATTCGGATACTAATTTTAAAAAATAACTTTACATCAGCAGCTAGTAATTAAATTATAAGTATTTTATTACTAATAGAGAAAAGAAATACAGCTGTGTGAAAACCTTTAGGTAATTTTGTGATACTGGCAGTATGTTTTGAATCCTAAAAATGTTTCTACTTGACTCCCTGTATTACAGATTGAGAATTTTACGAAACACCTATCCTATTTATATCTGAAGATTGACCCCAAACTAGAATATTCAGACTCATCAGTGGATAGAATAACGAATAGTCTGCTGATAATAAATGTTTCCTATTGAATTAATTATTCAAATTTGATAATACGTATACCGCTTTGGAAAGTTTTTAATAAGTAGTTTATGGTTTCTAAATGAAATCACTATACTTAGAAAATGGCCCACCAGCATTTGGTTCAACAACCAATGGCCGTTCGGGCCCTATGATCAGTTCGCCTATGTTTGGGCTGATTAAAATATATTCCTCATACTATACCTATAGCACGTATACCGAGAGAAGTGAAAAGGGTGTTCAAGAGAAAACGGTGAGAAATTTACAATTTGTCTTTTCAGAAAAATAATTGCAAACATATTTCAATGCTGTTTTCGTGCCTTTTAGTCACCCTAATGAAAATATTCCATGGGCACCTGTTACTGAGCATATAGTTTTTTCGTGAGGTAAAACGTAAAATTTCATATAGAAGGGTTGAAATAGGAAAGAACGTCTTCTCCAGTGTTGAGAATGTTTGGTATTTTAACTCCAATGAAGGCTTAAAAAAGAATAATCGGTAGTTATTATCTTCCAGAAGTACCACCTTTTGTGGAAATGTACCTATATAATTACTTACAGAATTTGATGTTCCTATACACCGCGTTTCTCATACTCAAATGAGAATAGTGCTATGTAGAATGTATTTGTCTGCATAAGTGTTGTGAACATTTCATTAAGTGATGTGTCTAGTTACTCAGGTTATTCCATCCCAGATAATGGTCTCCAGGCCACATTCATTTCCTCAGTTTATTACAGCACATTAGTTTAGGTCGCCAAGTTTCCAATATAAAATACATGAATACTATGATAATTGTTGAAATTCATAGAAAGTTACTATCGTGGTTCATGTTGGCGTTAATTAAATTTTTCATCGTTTGATATTACAAGTAGGTATTTGGAATCTTCCATAGTAATTGTACATTCCGGAACAATTATTAAATTATTTGCTTCATTCTTGTTAGCCACAGCTTATATCAATGCACCATATTAAAGTTAGTTTACATATGACAGCTACTTTGTAAATTCTTATTCAAGTTTTATTATCACATTAAAATTGCTGATGAGCATAAATGAAAGTCATAAAATCTCCGACAAAGATAAACTCTTCTGACACCTTGTTCATCATGAAATAACTACGATTAAAAATTGTTCATACTGAATGTTATACATATAAAAAAAATACTATGAAATCTGTAAAAATACGACTGGAAACAATCTTTCTTCATCATCTGATAAAACCAGATGCATGAAATTTCTATATTTCCTATTATATATTCAATTTATTCTCCAATGTCAATGTCAATCCTTCAGTTAATTATCATATTTTGTAAGCCTTCAATACAAAGATTTACCAGAAAGTATCCAAGATGTGGACGTAGATAAAAAAAGTGCACAATATACGTGTGATATATTCAAATTTCGCATGCGTGCGTTAAGAAATCTCATATCCCACTTATATCATGAATAACTATAATCTAAATTTGGTACGAAAACAGTAATTTATTTAACCTTCTGTGGCGCGCGCCATCAGTATCAGTAAGATTGTTGATGGAGTGTCGTCTGATCAGAGACTATCCTTACACTATTGATGTGGAAGACCAAAAAGAAACAGGAAAAAAGGGATATAAAATTAAAATTCGTATGGTAGTTTGTATGCTCGAATACATAGATAGATATATAGATACATATTTAATTAAACAATCGAGATACATTTAGTAACGGCACGTCAAAATGAAAGTATATGATGATACACATATGATAATGGAATAATAAAAGATAGGACACATTATTATAATGAATTATTAGAGTAGTAAAGTAATTTTGTATACAACTATATTATCTGATAAATGATGCATTCGTATGTATTGTTATATAAAAACTCTTTACTGATTTTTAATGTTCGGTAAGTTCTAATTTTTATCATTTTTATTGTTTAGGAAATGAAATCATAACAAATTCCCCTAAATCAATTTTAAAGTATTAATCGATCTTTAATATTCAAAATTTATTTATCTTTTGATTTTATTTTCATGAACTAGATTTATTAATAATTATACTTGTATATTTGATCAATATTAAATATTCCCCTTATCTTTCCATTTTCAGGATTCATTAATTCATAACTATTTTTAGCATTTTCATTTGTTACCACATATGGATCAATTAACTTCCTTCTTTTTCTAATTGAACATTCTATATGCACTTTGAATACCTATAGGTTCATCTTTAAATCTATACACCTTTTCTTTTATCATAATCTCAGTGTAATCTTTACAAATTTTATGTAATGTTATCAAACAAAAAATATTTCTTAATTCTTTTACAAAAATGCATGGGTGTAATAATTTTATATTTCCATTGAATTTTATATTACTTTCATAACCCACATTTCTGTATACTATATTCATTCTCTCTTCTGATCTATTCTAAATTCCTTTTATCCTTTCATCCTGTTCATTAATTATTTTATCCTGTTCATTTATCATTTTATCCTGATATTCTTTCATACTTTGTACATTTACATTGATATTTTGTTCAATATTATCTATTTCTTTCTCTACATTATTAAACTTTCTATTTACAAAGCTATCATATTCATCTAATTTATTATCTATACTTTCTTCAACATGTTTTCTAATTTCCTTCTTCTCTGTTTCAACTATTCTCATAATTTCATCCGTTCTTTTATCAAATTTATCATTCACTCTCTTAAGTTCATCTTTTATATCATTCGTACTTTTTCTAATTTCATTAAGCAATTTCATTATTTCCGTTTGACTATCTACTGTTGGTGTTTTCTCTGCACTAATTATTTCACCATTTCCATCAAACCCTATTAATTCTTGAGTACTTTGTCTATCTCCTTCCATTTTCATTTTCCTTATTAATTAATCTAGTTTTCCAAATTACTTTTATTACGCGGTTCTATTTGAATTTCCTTCTCAGAATGACTTTTTATCTTCCCTCTTTCAAATGGCCTCACGTTTGAGCGACAATTGTTATATAAAAACTCTTTACTGATTTTTAATGTTCGGTAAGTTCTAATTTTTATCATTTTTATTGTTTAGGAAATGAAATCATAACAGTATATACATACTCAATAATAATAATAAAAATATATTGGATGTTGTTTACTCCGCTTAGAATATTAAAAGATCAAATATGAATTATTAGTTTATTTAAATTAAATGGAGAATAAATTATAGAGATGATTTAAATTGCATATGATATAATGAATTATGAGAATATGTCTGAATATTGTTGTATGTAAGTGGTTACCAAGTAAAAGTTAACATGGCTTGCTAAAAATGAAATCACTTCAAACAATCACAAATTCATAATATAAATAAAACAATGTCATTGAGTACATATGAATAGAACTCTGTGAGTACACATACACATGTGTTTATATAACTACACCCTACATACACATACATATGTCCTCAATACAATGCAACATAAACACAGACAGAATACAATAATTAATTTGAATAATAATAATATGAATTTTGTCATTATTCTTTGTGTCATGTTCTAGTATATTATAATTCAACATAAAATTAGATTTGTGGTTATTATGTTAGATATGTTGCAGCTTTACCGTCAGTATGTTCTGAATCCTAGAAATGTTCCTACTTGACTCCCTCTATATTACAGATTAAGAATTTCACGCAATACCTATCCTATTAATATCTGAAGATTGACCCCCCAAACTAGAATATTCAGACTCATCAGTGGATAGAATAACGAATAGTATGCTGATAGTGAAAGTTTCCTATTGAATTATTTCTTCGAATTTGATAATACATAGATCTTTTAAGTGACGTGTCTATAAGGAGACCTAAAAATTATGCAGATAAATTTATCTCAATCCGTATATTATTCAATGTAGGATTTAACTGAATATTTTTTAATTACTGTTGATATGCTACGAATGGTGCACACACCCTTTTATAAACATTAGCTATGAATGAATTCTCATGACACCATTCTGCAAAGAGCGAAAGAATATGATTTGCCTTCTGTTCCAGAAAAAACCAAGTTATAGTATAAATGATGATAGTAATGTCATCAACATACATGAAGACTAAGTCATTCCTCATGTATGATGGAAGATCATTTAACAAGTGGTATGAATAATAGAGGATCAATAATGGAGCCTTGTTCAACTCCAATGCTTAAGTTGTAATCATATGATCTAGCATTGTTACCCTGAGCATAAACTGTCCTATTTTTTAGGTAAGAATGTAACCAATCTGATACTTCTCCTCTCAAACTAAGGACATTCAGTTTATTAATTATAAATTGTTTGTTTACAGTGTCAAATGCAGATGTACCATCAAATACTAATGATGCTATTCTATATTTCTTGTCTACATAATTGTACATCTTTTAAATAAAATTTGTGCAGGTATTATCACTAGATTTGTTTGTTCTATAGCTGTATTGTGTTGGTGTTAGAATAAAGTTAGTTTCTAAAAAATTATATATTTGGTTAGTGATCGCTTTTACAATTATTTTTGATGTATGTCTGTACAAAACAATAGGTATATAGTTAGAGATACATGTAGGATCACCTTTTTCTAAGATACGAAGAATTCTGCATAACTTAAGTGCATCCGAAAACTTGGCACTTTCTTTTTGATAGATAAATAAGTTGTTTCAAGCTAGGAACTAGTGATAGTCTGCTATATATTATAAATGATGTTGATACTTCATCCTAGCTAACATTATTGCTATTCTTGATATTTTTTATAATGTTAATAACATCCAATTCTGTGACTGTGAGTAGAAAACATTTTTTTCTGTATGTGATTAACCGAACTAATAGATGAGAAATTATTTCCAAATGCTAATTGCAATTTATTTCTATGAGATGTTGAGAAATAGTGACCAAACACATTGCAGAGTTTTATTCAATATCAGTTTATTACCATTATTCAATTCAATATTCCTTGTATTTTTTCTGGCCCTATTTTCCTATTTATCAGACTCCATAGAACTTTTTTGTTCATTCTTGGAATTTTCTATTATTTATTCATGCAATTGAGTTTTGTACTCATTTATATTAAGGTTCAATTGTACTTATTACGATATAAGTCATACACTGTATCACTATTTGTTTCTTTGGTTAGCCAAAATAAAAAAACTTTACATCCTTGAAATCTTCTTCAAGTCTTTTATTAATATTGTTTGGTAAGGGACTTAACCCAACGAAATTATTGGTTATTTTTTAGCGCAAATGCTACAGAGGAATTTAATTTTGGTTCAAAGGATTGGATTAATTTGATGACAGCCGCCACTGAAAAAATACAATGAAGCCACAAGGAGCTATTTCTACTGAAAATTTGGCAAATTCAATTCGCAATAGAAAGACCAATGCTAATGGGGGTAAAGTGATTGAGTTGAACACAAAAAAGCTGAGGTATTGCCAAAATGAACCAAATTCCATTTTCTGTAGGGAAACATTGCAGGATGATTTTTCATTTTATGAGATCAAGATTAAAGAGTCTACTTGGAAAGGATGATCTAATTTGACCATCAATATTGTTGAGGAATATAGATCTATCAAAGAAGTAAAAAAGAAGTACATGTTTGATTCGTTCTGGTATAGTCCACCGCATCATCACATATCTTAAGAAAATTTGCCTTCAATCAAGAGAATACGAGCTTCAATGTCAAAGGCGTATCAACATGGGAGCAGAGAATGGCAATGACGATGATGAATACGTAGTTTAGTTTTGTCATAATGTTCATTGGAGAATTTATATAAATATCATTTTTTTAGTTCAATCAAAGTCATTTTCACTATTCAAATTTTTAAATATTTTTGTATTATCTCTCAATAATACTATTTTTTTGTGTTTTTGATTGGCTCATGAATTGTCCTGCTACTTTAATTCTCATTCAATCTGCACAAATTTGATACATCGAAATGCGTACACGGAGAACAATTCTGTAAGGAATTGCAAGTATCATATGTAGGCCGCTGTGGATTCATACCCTTATTTTGACTCTGTATTCAGATTATTTTGAAGATAAGCTATATACATGGGTCTGTGTTCTGTGAACACATTCAACTGAAATTCCAAACGATTGAATAAAATATGAGTTCTGAAAAATCACAAGATTTCTAAATTTTTTTGGAGGAGGTCTAAATGACGATTCACTTCTTCCATTTTCATTTCATCGATTTTCTATGGAACTTCTCCGACGATTCCTTCAAACTGGTTTCATTTCTTCAAGGAAAAGTTGAACACAATCAATATCTATAGACAATAAATGTCCAGGTGTAACAATGCAATGTGAAATTCAAACATTTCGTGTTAAAATCAATAGACAACGTTGTGGTCGTGTTATCTCTCAAAGGGGTTAGAAAAAAAGAGAACATCAGATTTGTTATTACTGTTGTAGAACCCTCATCATTGGGAAGCTTTATGAAAAGCTCAGCTAAAATATATTATTACCCACGAATATGTACATTTATATTTTTCTTCCATATGTAAAATCCAAATTGAATAAGTAATTGAATGATGTGGATCTCATTGATTCAATTAATTCAAATTTATCGATAGTAGTAATATCTACTGAGAAACAAAATGTATTTGCAATATCAGAATATAGAAAAATTTATGAAAGTATGATTTTCATTATATTTCTGATATGAATAATGTATGATGTCCGTGGTTTATCAAGATATGACGTATAAATAACAATAAGAGATTCCCCCTTTGAATTAATATACAATTTCGAAGTATAATATCATGAAGAGATTACTCATCGAATCGCGTCAGTGTTTGCCTCTGCGATTTTCCAAACCAAAGTTCATCACACACGTTCTCAAGGTCATGTTCAGTAACTGCTCTCTGTCTGATTCAAGGAAAAATACTACATTCGAAATCAAACGATTTCGTTTGGATATTTGCGATGATCCCTAATATAATATAAATAAGAAAATGCTAGGATGTTCGTTGTTTTTGTACGTATATTACACATTTTTCAGGCAATTTGTACAGAAACAGATTACGACCTTTGAACTACATACAATATTGTATTTTTTTGTATTCCTTAGACCTTCCTGATGCCAGTGAGGAACATTTATCAATTTCTGGAATAATATTGAAGGTTTCCATCATATTGAACAATAATCTAATAGTTACAAGCTACATTAATAATATTCACGAATAAAGAAAAGAATCCGGTATTCTATACTTGTTCATCACTATTTTAATTGTTGTTTTACGTAAATACTGTTTCGACACTTCAAAGTTTAATTTTCAAACGTGTACAGAGTATGAGAGGAACACTTTTAAATGTCGAAACGCATATAGTTATTGTCAAATCAGTGGTGAAACATGTACTAGAATCTTGTTCCTACATTATTCGTAGGTATGATAAATTACCACAAAGGAACGGTGACTACAAATACCTTAAGAAATTTAGGATGAACATTAGTTTACCGCTAATATTTGGTAGTGGTACCTATTTTGCTTCATTCGGGTGCTGAGCTCTGGGAAGTAGCTAACTAATCTTAGTTAACTACTTCCCAGAGAAAAAATCTTATGAGAATAACTTCAATACAGCTACTTTACGAAAAGTAGCTGTATTGAAGTTATTCTCATAAGAGTTGTCCTCCACGTATTCATTGAGTCATTTTTAATAGAGATCAACAATAACTTAAGCTATTTCTAATAGCTTGAGCTACTTTTTCATACTTTGACAACACGAGGCTATAGGCATAAGAAGAGACCCCGCTAGTTCCACAACTTCGCAATTATATGAAAAATCAAGTCTGGTGGGAAGAAGATCGGTAGGTCTGGAGCTTGATAATAATTTTATCGATTCAAGCTATTATAATTATCCAAAACCCTATTCTAGTACAAAATAACGGATATTTAGAGAGAAATTTGTCTTCTGGATTCCAACAGTTTCCAAAAATCCATCCATGTTATTAAATTTCCTTGATCTGAATCATTGCATTAACAGCTTGGTATTTAGAACTGTTAAACTTTTTTATCCTAAGCTCCATTAATCAAAAACGGTGAGTGCAGGTACATTTCTCTTTATAGTTCATTATCCTTCCAAGAAAGAAAGGTTCACGTGAATTCAAAAAAGTTATATAATGCAGAATAATGTCAATATTTGGATCATTATTTGCCACAAATATCAAATATAAATATAAAATAGGTTGCACCTACAGCTTATAAAAATAGTGTGATAAACAGTCTTACAGATGGCGTGGTTAAATTGTCCCATCCAGAGGACCGTCCCAAAAATCTAAAAATTATTCGTAGTACATTGGAAATGAATGGCTACCCAGAAATGTTTCACAATCCCATCATTAAAGAAAGAATAAACAAAATATATAATGGAACATCGTATATAAGTAACATAAAAGGTAGTACAGATAATTAAATAACGTTACCTTACATTCCAGAGACCTCAGAGAAAATAAAAAATGTTTACAAAAGTACGATATAAATGTCGCGCATAGACCTACTAATTGTGTTGGAAAATTTTTCTCAAATCTAAAACCTTTAATACCTAAAGATAAACAAAACCACACAGTATACACATTAAATTGTTTAGATTGCGATGGGACTTATACTGGAATCTCTAAACAATATTTACAAAAAAGAATTTATGGCCATAAGTATAGCACAAGAAATAAAAACTTAAAAAATTCCACCGCCTTTGCTAAGCACTGCTTTGATTATAACCATCAATTTGATTACAAAAATGTTAATATTTTATCTAAGGAAACCAATTATTATAAAAGATCTATCCTGGAGATGATTCACATAAAACGTGAGTCCAAATCTGTGAATCATAGGAATGATATTCAAGGATTAAGTCAGATTCATACTAACTTAATCAATTAAAACTCTTGCAAATTCCTACATGCGTCTTTATAATGTTGAAAGTATATTTTAGGAAGAATGCTCGAAAGTAATATTCCAATACAGGTCTGAAACCTTTTCCAAGTACCTCATAAATCTTACATCTGGTTCGTAAGTAGATACTCAACATAATAGTTTCGATCTTCAGTTGTTATGAGACTATACCAACATGCGCTTGTATATTATAAGAATTATTACTGAATAGTGGATTCTTGTTACAAACCTTTTTATACTTCAATATTGACGATACAATTTCGATTATTCGTGGTTCTGTTCGTTTCAACGGCGTGGGCATTTTTGATTGAAATTTGTGCGATATGGACGCTTGTGCTATAATTAATTTTAATGAACCCTTTTCGACATAATAAGTCTCCTGATGATGGTCGTGAGACCGAAACGTACGTAAAGGCGAAAATTCAAAACAAAGTGTTAATGTGACCTATTTCCCAAGAATTTTTATATATAATTCATACTGGGTCAAGAACCTTTATTACAAATATCTTCATACAATAATTATTGTAGGTATCTGTTGAATAATATATCTGAACTGGTAGATAAATATAAACTTCTTGTTTTCTTTCATTTGAAATTTATACTGGATCATAAATAATCGAACACGTTATTGCGGTCTATACAGGGTGTCCCAAGATTGCTGAGAGATAAGACTACCACTTATTGTAGAGGTCAAAATAAGTCGATTGAAAATATCGTTTGTCCGTGAGGAGACTTCAAAGTTCACTTGAAAAATCACATGTTTGTGGGCTATTCACAAATGCGTGGAAAAAATTGAATGAAATTTCGCAAAAGTGCATTTTAAAAACTCACCTTACTTTCAATAACAAAAGAATTCCAAAGGAAATTGTAGAAGGGTAATACCACCCTCACCCCTCTGATATTTTTTGAATAATTTTATTAGGGGTGGTAATATGGTTTTATGATTTTTTCAACAGAAGTGCTTATTTATTATCTTCATTTTAATCCAATGTGAAAATTCCATATTTCTCATAGTTTAGAAGGAAAATCATGTTTTCTCAAAAACTGATAACTGATATTCTTAGAACAAGTTTAATAAAACTGTAGTACAAAATCAAGTGAACACGAAGAGAGAACTTTTATAACAGGTGTTCAGTGTGACGTTCACCTTCAGCGCAAAAAATTGAAATACACCCTCTTTAAAACAACGTCGTTTTCTCGTATTTAGTTAACAACATTTTGTTTAACAGTCGTTCGGAATTATCAATTTGAACCTTGTATTTCAACACTCCTCAGATGAAGAAGTCGCAAGGGTTCAAGTCTGTAGATCGCGGAGTCCACTGAATAGCTGCTTCTTGTCCTCTACGAATCGATCTACCAGCAAATTGTTCATCAAGATATTTTCTTACGGCACGTGCAAAATGAAGTGGTGCGCCGTCGTGCATGAAGAACATGTTTCCAATGAAAATTAAGGAGCAAGTCTTCTTATAATTCTGGAAAAATTTCTTGAACGAAACTAAGGTAACAAGCGCCATCCAGACGATCAGGCAATCGGAACGGTCCAACTGTAAAATTGTCAATGATTCCGACCCAGACAATAATTTTAAATTCTCGCTGATAATGTCTACCTTCAATAGCATGTGAATTTTCATCTGCATAAATATACTCATTGGGAAGATTCCTCATGCTACGATGTCTAAAACAAGACTCATCAGTGGACAAGATATTAGTGTGGAATCTGTTGTCGACTACTCTGCGCTCCCGAATAATTTGTGAAAATTTAAACGTGATCCGTGGTCAATTGGCAATAATTCTTGCGCTGTCTGGATCCGGAACGGACGAATCAATTGATTGTTTAAGATTCGACTCACAGTGCTTTTTGGAATCCCAATCTCTCGTTGCAATGTTCTGGTACTGGTCTCAGGAATGTTATCAATCATTTGGAGAGCAGCATCTTCCGCAATGGGTGTTCGGACTTGTCGAGATTTTCCAGCGTTGATTCTGACTGGCTTCAACCTCCCTGTTTCTCGAAGACGTCTTTCAATTCGGGCAAAAGTGTTGTGATTTGGAATTCTTCGATTTGGATACCTCTCTTGATAGACGCGGACACTTTCCAGGCAGTTACCTTGACAGAATCCAAGAAGTGAAAGCATATCGACCTACTCATTAAAACGGAAATTCATATTTAATAGCTGCCAATTAAAAACAACAATAACAGCAATGGTAATCAAGTAATAACATAATTGGGGCAAAAACAATATAAAAGCAGCTTGAAATGAACAAATTATTAAAACATCTACTGTCAAAAATGACAATATGTTTCTTGTCAAAATCATAACGTTGTCCACGGCCAACTAAATTTTGTACTACAATTTTAATAAACTGGTTTTAAGAATATCAGTTATCAGTGTTCGAGAAAACATTTTTTTCCTTCTAAACTATGCGGAATACAGAATTTTTTACGACAAATAAAAATTAAGATAATGAATGTTGAAAAAATATTAGAACTATATTATCACCCCTAATAAAATTATAAGAAAAATATCGAAGGTGGTTTTACCATTCTACAGTTTCCTTCGAATTTTTTCAATCACTGAAAGTAGGGTAACTTTCTACAATCCACTTTTGCAAAATTTCATCAAATTTTTTCCACGCTGTGAATAGCTCACAAAAATGGAATTTTTTCAAGTGAACTTTGAACTCTCCTCATGAACAAAAGAAGGTACTTTGTTTACTATATAAATTGGGTTCAATCAACTTATTTTGACAGCTCCAAAAAGTGGTAGCTTTATTTCTCAGCAATGTTGGGACATCCTGTATATTTGTATATATATATCTTGTTCTTCCGATCGATGTTTTGCATGCTTGTTTTCACATCCTTCATAAAATAAACAAAATAGATACTTCTGTATACTTATTTCACCTGGTTATTCCATTTTGGCAGTACCTACATCTTTCTAAAGGATAATAATGAAGCACCACTAATGAACTAACTACTTTCTACACAAATCGGTATAAGTTGAGCAGTTCTAGACAACAAGCTGTTAATAAAACAATTTAAATCTGTAAAATTTAATAATATGGATGAATTTGATGAAACTGTTGGAATCCAGAAGACAAATTTCTCTCAAAATATCCGTTCTGTTGTATTAGAAAAGGGTTTTGAATTCCTGCTGAACTTCTTCCTACCAGACTTCATTTTCCTATCTAACGGCGAAGTTGTGGAACTTGGCTAGTGAGGTCTTTCCTTATACCTATAACCTTGTGTATCAAAGTATAACAAAAGTAAATCAAGCTACTAGAAATAGCTCAAGTTATTTTTCATCTCTATTAAAAATGACTCAATGAATACGTGGAGGAAAACCCGTGTGGAGAATAACTCCAATACAGCTACTTTTCATGATGAAGTATCTTAGTTAGATACTTCCCAGCTCACCACTCGAATGAAAAAATTGGATACCACTACCAAATATTAGTGGTAAATTGATGTTCATTTTGAATTTGAAAACAATTTGTTCACTTTCCTTAGAGAGAATCAAAGTGAAAGCTGAGAAAAAACTGGTATTTGGAATTAGGTTCTTATAGGGATTAATTTTACTTTGGTATATTTCGCCAGTTTTGGTGTTCGCATCTTTGACAAGTCTGAATTGATCGATTCTGAATATTTAACTATTATACTACACGAACCAAGTAAGAATATCACACAAATTGATGTGTATGTAAATTATCATATTCAAAATAAAATGTTTTTTAATGGATTGACTTTGCGATGGAACTTGCAATATATGTGTGTCCATCCACAAATCTTAGGTACTGGCTACCATTTGGTAGAAAGTCTTTCCCAATTTGCTATATAGCTTGATATTTGGCTTTTCGACCGTATCGAGATGTGAGGCAGAATATTTCGGCAATCAGATAACTTGTTCATCCTGACTCGAGCCCAGAACATTTCAGATCTTCCAAGTAGCGCTTTCTTGCGGAACCCGCTAAGAATATCATATCAAGTAATTTCAATGTGTTGGCATTCGTTATTACATTGTTAAAATGATCGGTTATGAAACATTCAATTTCATGTAAAGAATAGATCAACGTTAAAGTTTTTTTCTTGCTTAGTAGGTTGTTCCATGCATTTTCTGAATCGTTACGTACAATTTTTAACAGTTTTTCACATAAGTTAGAGATTTATTGCCTTAAAGTATGGAGTACATCTACATTTGAAATCCTGTTTTGGAGGAGGAATCGAATGAGAGATTAACCTTTTGTATCTGATACTTTTTGAGCGCTTTTGTAACAGTGATATTTGATTTCAAATCGTATAAAATAGCACACTATTAGTCATAACGGATTATTTTGACTTTTAAATGGTATTATAAAAGTTTAATATTTTATTTTGATTAATGGTGAACATATGCTGTGATTATAGTTTATCGCGTTTTGTTTTAATTGATACATAAATTTCAAATATCACACCTGATTGTTTCTGAATTACGTGGGTAATGAAATTAGTTTCCGAATTGCGTAAGTTTTGGTTTTTCCCAAGTTATAAAAACGAAGAACAATATACTGAACTATGAATAATATATAAACACATGAGTAATTCGAAAACATACGAATAATTTCTACCTTCGATTAACTCAATAATGAGGAACCGTATCATATTAATTATTTCCAATTCAGAACCTGACTTCTCGGATTCCGTTGAGTATCCTGCAGGAAATATCACATCAGATGCCCTGCTGCTTACTTATATGTCTATAATGAATAATGAGAAAGTGGTGTTTGCAGGTAGTCAAGTTTACCATTATCATCTTGGTTCACGTGAAAAACTCAACCTCAGGTTTCTTCCTATGAAATAGTACACATAGTTGGAAGTATCCACATGTGTCATGATATTATTCACCTTGAAATATGATACGTTTCCACATAAGGAGTACTTGAATTTCCATTATGGAGGAGGGTCACTAACTTTTACCGAAATATTCTATTACGTTCTGCATAGGTACGAGATGTTTATTTCAATACAATTGGTTTATATTATTCAGCATCAGTTTTACTTGATTTAATGAATGTTTTAGTTACAGGCTTATTTTTCATGAAAATATTTATCATTCTGGAGACACTTCGATATGTTTGGATATTGGCATATAACGTTTCAGTCTTAACAAGAAGAATTATGTGAATCCAATCCATCTATAAGCTGCATTGAACGGTAACGAGACATTTTGTGCAACCTTGGTTTCCAGAGCAGAATGGCGATTCTCATAGTAGTCTCATGAAAATATTAAATACATCAACAAAGAGGATTCGGTTGTTGAGGGAATATGAATAGATTTTGGAAGGAATTATTTTTCACCCGTTCCTCTAGAAAAAACTTGGATATTCCAAAATTGTACTATTGGCAGCTCCTGGTAAGACTTGAATAAGCGCAGCTTCAACAACAAATAGGTCGATGGGAAGAGGCTTCTTTTAATAAAATCATTTCAATTTTATGGTAATGAAATAATAATTTTATAACAGGTGTATATTGTTGCACACTGGTAGTTAAGAATGTTCTTTAGGAGTGGAACTTGTAAACGCCAAAACGAAAGATATATCAACCAAGAGAACATTCATAAATTGTTTCAAGAGCAATTACTTCCAAATGCAAGCAAACCGTGTTTTATTATAATGGATAATGCTTATCATGGCCAAGTAATCTAAATTCACCAAATATCTTATCGAAAAAGGGAGAAAATACTTGCATGTTTTCTAGAAATAAACAACCGAATGTAATCGATGAATTAGCTACCGCTTATGGACATCTTCATTTATTCGATACAATAAAAATGGTGTGGGGAATTTCAAAGAAGTGTTATAACCATTATATCAGTAGAAATGAAAAATCTATTAATCACAGGTCAAAAATACCAAAGGAGGCTTTCAGCACAGTTACACCTCAGTTTTGGAATAACTGTTTTCGTCATTTTAAGAGTTATTGAAGTGATAAAAAAGAGAAATCAAAACTGACTCACAAGAAATTACCCCACTGATTATAAGTATAAAATATGGAGTACAAAATATGTTTTCGAATCCAATAAATGTTCAAAGACATACATATCAGTGGTGGCTCGTGAACTTCTCAAGAGAGGAGGCTGGACATAAAACGTTTTTGTAAAAATATACTCTATTCAGCCAATTAATTTAACCTTTGCACAGCGACCGTACCAGCTACTTCAGTGACAAAATTAATTGTTGGCCGGCAGGAACCAACGTGGAGGTATAGAGTTTCTCCGGGCAAAAAAATTTTTTGACGTTCTTTGTTTTTTATATTTTTTGAAATTTTTGATATTTTTTCTTTTTTTTTTGTAATTTTTCATATTTTATTTTTTTATATTAATTTCATAAACTTTTTTTATATATTAACGGAATTCTACGGTCTTTAGTTTACGAAAAATGATGAATAATATTAACATAAAATGTATCATTTTGTTTTAATTGTTTTACTAAATCGTTTTCAATAGATATTAAACTAACATTGTATAAACGATTTTGGCCCATTGTATTTCGCATGTAAGTTTTAATTCGTTTGAGAGTAGAAAATGATCTCTCCACCGATGCCGACGTGACAGGAATGGTGACTGTCAAACAAAGTAGTTCATAAAACTGAGGTAAAACTTGTTGCAAATCATTGTCTATCATATATTTTATCATATCGGCTTGACTGTCGTACTGGCCTAAAATATCTTCATCCGAGTATATAATGCATAATTCATTGTGCAGTGCTATTTTATCAAACAATTTATATTTTTCATTGTCTATCATATATTTTATCATATCGGCTTGACTGTCGTACTGGCCTAAAATATCTTCATCCGAGTATATAATGCATAATTCATTGTGCAGTGCTATTTTATCTAACAATTTATATTTTAGAACTAAATTATCTAAAAGTGTATTGGGAAACTCTTTTGAAAAAGATTCGAAAAATCTTCTATTCGTCAAGTCGAAAAACTTCAACTCGTGTAAATCGGAAAATTGAAATTTCAATTTGACCTTTAATAGTATTTAAAATTTGTCTACCAAATTATATGTTTTCCTCGTTTTCGCGGGAGGAGCCTCATCTGTTGAAAAATTTTCAAATGAAATATTACTTCTGTATCACGGAAACTTGAAATTTTATCAATGGGATGTTTCAAACGATCTCTTGAATAAATTATATCAGTGAATTTATGTTGTAAAATTTGATCAGTTTGTTCAAATATTAATTTAAAAGTATCAAGAAAAAACAAAAATTCTTCATTTTCTGAATAAGATTTTAAACCAACAGCAGCATTCAATGGAACCTGATCTGTTGAAAAGTCGTCACTGTTTAACATAAAATCGAATGTTTCAATTAATTTGTCTTTATTTTTGTGAATGGTAAACACTGCACGTGATGTAAAATCCTATCGAGTTGGATCATTACAGGGAATTCTGTTTCCTACTATGTTATTTAAAATTTCAGTTCGTTTGGTGAATTTGCTAAAAAAATTTGGAAATGACGATGAGTTGAAAAAAAAATTCTGACTTCCTTGATGGAACTACATGCATTACTTAAAACCAAATTCATGTTGTGAGCGTAACAATGGGTGAAAATAGCCTGAGGCGAAACTGATTTTATTTTTGTTTAAAGACCGTTTAAATGTCGCGCCATTACAGATGCGCCGTCGTAGGTTTGAGCAATTAATTTATTCGCAAAGTCAAATCGTTGAAATGTTTCCATTAAGAAATAAGATAAATTGACCGCTGTTCTTCTCGAACTAACATCTTAAAACCCTAAAAATCTTTCCACTAGTTGTCCATTTTTTACAAATCTGAAAATTATTGATAATTGTGATTTAAACGTTATATCGGTTGTTTCGTCAACCTGCCACGAAAAAAATGGACATCCAATAATTCATCCTCAAGGGTGATTTCGGAAGACATAATTTATTGAATCAAGAATTTCGTTTTGTATTGTTTTGGAGGTGCCTGCAAATACTGACGCGAAGCTTACTGTCGTATTTACAAAACAAATCTAACAATTCTCTAAAATTACCTTTATTAACTGAGTTTTCAGTTTCATCATGCCCTCTTAAAGCCAAATATTGAGATGATAAATACAATAAGAAATCAATGATTTTTTTAAGAACTTCGTGGTTGTCGTTAACTGTATTGTTATGATTTAATATTTGGCGTGTACGAGCAGAATCAATCACATTAACAATATTCTGTTTACCGGTTAATTTAAACTATATACACGATGTAATGTGTTCCTGCGATTTTTCATGTCTGTCTAGACCAAGAGCTAAATTGTTCAAATCATTATAACCCAAGTGCCCCAACATGAAGTTGTATCAGATGTAAATAGCAAGCAATACCAGCAATATAATTTATTGTGTACCTCAGATCCCGTTAACCATGAATATTTTTTATAATTGTCAGTATTAAATGATCGATTTTGATACTTACCTGACATCACTAATCCTTTCAAATCCGGTAAAGGCCGTTTATTTTCAAAACACAGTTTTTTTTCGTATGTTAATCCACTTAAATGAATTTTCTAAAAAGTCACCAAATAAATCACTATCACTCATTTTAAAATTTAATAATTTACCGAACAGATAAATTCTAATCTAACCTTACTTCGCGTGGCGTGACTCAACATCGTCAACAACTCATAAACAATCACAGACGAAGCACGCAGGTGTCGTATTTCATACGACTGACAGAGTGCGAGCGGCAGGCTAGCCTACAGAAAGCGTTCCCATATTAGCTGTTTTACGATATTTAGCAATCGGTCTGGTCGGAAAAACGGCAACTGTGTTGAGCAACACGTACATAGCGGTTGAGATATATAGAGTCTAGCCTCAGGGCACTGTTGCCAGATTAAAAATAACTACTGAGAACGGGGAATTAATTGCAAAATTTAAAAAATTATCAGAGAAACAGGAAATAAAATGGAGAATTAATTGAGATAAATTGGTGAGAAAGCTGAGCCTCCTTTGCCTCCTTCGAAGAGCCGCCACTGATACATATGATGATGGTTCTAGTATATTATGTTATTGTGGCAATTTGAATAAACTTTTATTGCAAAGACATAATTGAATTTGACCTGTTTCCACGTTTTTATCTGTTTGTGATCATTTGCATAATATATCCGGTTCCTACATGCCAGGGAAGATAGTGATCTATGTATCACGGCTTTATTATTGTATATTCATGAGATAATCACAGTAATTTCAAGCAAACGAGGGAAGGCATAGATATTATTTCTTGCTCTTTATGTTATCATGATAATATATCTTCATAAGACTGACCTAGCTACCTTACTCTTCATAAGAATGCAGTTTATAGGGATAGTTCATGTTCCAGCAAGATAGTTCCTGTTGTAACATGAGTTGCTCTATGAACATTTAACATTGTTCTTTGTATGTGTAGCATGATAGGAGATGTAAGTGACTTGACTTGTAGCTTATACGTTGTAATTAATAAATAAAGATAAATTGGTGAGAAAGCTGAGCCTCCTTTGCCTCCTTCGAAGAGCCGCCACTGATACATATGATGATGGTTCTAGTATATTATGTTATTGTGGCAATTTGAATAAACTTTTATTGCAAAGACATAATTGAATTTGACCTGTTTCCACGTTTTTATCTGTTTGTGATCATTTGCATAATATATCCGGTTCCTACATGCCAGGGAAGATAGTGATCTATGTATCACGGCTTTATTATTGTATATTCATGAGATAATCACAGTAATTTCAAGCAAACGAGGGAAGGCATAGATATTATTTCTTGCTCTTTATGTTATCATGATAATATATCTTCATAAGACTGACCTAGCTACCTTACTCTTCATAAGAATGCAGTTTATAGGGATAGTTCATGTTCCAGCAAGATAGTTCCTGTTGTAACATGAGTTGCTCTATGAACATTTAACATTGTTCTTTGTATGTGTAGCATGATAGGAGATGTAAGTGACTTGACTTGTAGCTTATACGTTGTAATTAATAAAAAGCATCTAATGCATACTAGTGGCAACATTTTATTAAATGTTGAATGAGAACAACATAACATGGCGCTGCGAACATAGCGAAAATAGCAAAGAAATCAAGAAATTGAAGAAATTAGCGAAGCTAACCTACAAGAATGGAGCATTCTAGACTACCGTCAACGGTTTCTTTTGAAGGAAATGCCGCCGAAAACATTAAGCGTTTTAGGCAACAATTTGAAATCTATATGATAGCCACAGGTAATGACAAGAAAGAGTCACAGGTTAAAGTACCCATACTACTGAATGTAATGGGAGATGAAGCCCTAGATGTTTTTGATAATTTGGAGCTGAATGAAACAGAAAGACTTTACTATGAAAAAGTTATGAATGAATTCGAAAGTATACTAATCTGAAGAAAAGTATGTTGTTCAACAGATTTCTGTTTTATGGGAAAAGCCGAGAAGGAGCGGAAAGCTTTAATCACTATGTACAAGAACTAAAGAAATTAGTGAAGGTATGTGAATTCAAGGGAGAAGAAGATATGCTTAGGGACAGAATGGTCTTTGGCATAAATAATAAGAGTCTACAAGAAAAATTGCTAAATTTAACTAATATAAAGTTAGTAAACATCATTGAAGTTTGTAAAAACTACGGAATAGTAAAAAGCCAAGTGCAAGTTGTGCAGAATGGAGATTTTAAAATTAATGCAGTAGGAATGAAGAAGTTTCATAAAAAGGAAATAGAAAGTAATGAAGAAGAAAGAAAGTTGTATTTATGCAAGAAATGTAACAGACAGCATGTGAAGTACAATTGTCTTGTTTATAAACAACAATGTTCGAATTGCATGGGGTGGGATCACTTCACAATAAACTGCAAAAGAAAGAAAGAAACTAGAAACAAGAGGAGTTGGGAATGAAGAAAATGATCAACTAGAAGGAAATACAGAGGATAGTGTACTACTGAATGGCAAGAAGTATTTGAAATGTCTGGTAGGAAGGTATTCTTCAAATTAGATAGTGGAGCACAAGTGTACATTATACTCAAGACAATTTTTGATAAGTTGAAATTTGAAGGCAAGATGGAAAAGCTAATATAATTTTGCAAGCATATGGAGGAACCATCATAAAGCCTGTAGGAATGGTTGATTTGAATTTTACTTATAAACATAGGGATTATTGTAAAAAATTTGTAATTGCAAATGTAAAAGGGAAACCTATAGTTGGCTTAAGTACATGTATTGAAATGAATTTAATTAGGAAAGTAGAAATGGTACATTATTACAGTTCAAAAGCAGATTTTATAAACAAAAATGAAGAAGTGTTTAAGGGAATAGGGAAGTATGAAAATGTGAAGTGTCACATAGAAGTAAGAGAAAATGTAGATCCCATTATAAGACCTTCTAGGCGAGTACCTTTGAATATTAGGGGGGAACTGAAAATAAAATTAAAAGAATTAGAAGTTGAAGGGTTTATTGAAAAAACTAAACCAAAAAGTTGGGTTAGTAACTTGGTAATTGTTGAAAAGCCAATTGGTTCCATAAGGTTATGTCTAGATCCACAGGATTTAAACAAAGTAATTAAGAGAAAATATTGTATTATACCCACCGTTAGTGAAATTTGTACCAGCTTAGCAAATGAAAAGTATATTACTGTATTAGATGTTCGTGATCGATTTTAACATGTATAGTTAACAAAAGAATCATCGGAACTGTGTACATTTAATACTCCATGGGGATATTAAAAATTTTACAGACTTCCGTTTGGGTTATCTCCCTCCTGAATTTTTTCAAAAATTCTAAGAATCCAAAACGTGTGTCTTACTTTACGTTTGAAATAATTATGTCACTGTCACACTGACATCATCAATAACCTACAAATTTCATACCTATTTATTTCAGTTGTAAAACAATAATGAACTACAAATTGAAAATTATCTTGGTCAAGGGTGGTTGTGAAATGTAAAACGTGTGTCTTACTTTAAATTTTTGAATATGTATTGTTGTGTCAGAATCTGTTAAGTCATTGTGCTGAAATTTTCTAATCCAGTTTTAAAATTTTTTCTGACGAAGCGTGATTCCACCTCTCGGGATACGTCAATTCTCACAATATGCGAATGTGGAGCAATGATAACCCTCAAGTTTTTACTGAATCGCCACTACATGCTCAAAAAATTGGTGTTTGGATGGCAGTTTCTCGCAAAAGAATAGTTGGGCCAATTTTTTTCGATTTCACCACCAACGCAGAAAGGTACAGACACAGGTTTCTGACTGAATTTGTGCTAAACGATGATGAACTTCGGTACGGTACATTCCCAGCATGACAGCACATACTACACGAGAAAATATTGCTTTGCTGCGAGTTTTTTGATGACCGGCTGATAAGCTTGCATACAGAAGTTGAGTTTCCTCCGAGATCACCTTGTTTTACAATTATGGACTATTTTATATTTTTTTACTTGAAAAATAAGATTTTGCAACTCCGGTAGATAATTTGCAAGAACTTCAACAAAGAATAGTTCAGCAATGTGCAACCATAACGCCTGAAATGCTGCAAAACGGTTTTCACAGCATGAGGATGCGCGTCAACTTGTGCATCCAACAAAACGGGGGACATTTCCAACAATTACTGTAATTTAGTTTTTCTTGTTACTAAAACAGTTATTTCATAATTTGTAGTTCACTATTGTTTTACAACTGAAGAAATAGGTATGAAATTTGTAGGTTATTGATGATGTCAGTGTGACAGTGACATTATTATTTCAAACGTAAAGTAAGACACACGTTTTAGATTCCACAACCACCCTTGACCAAGATAATTTTTGATATCCCGGTAGTATATTTTGATGATATACTTATAGCAGGGGAAACTGAAGAAGAGCATGATAGAATTTAGAATAAAGTCATTGTAGCAGTTCCAGAACATAATATGAAATTTAACTGTAATAAACTACAGTATAGGGTTACATATTTAGGATTTATCTTTTATAAAGAAGGTATGAAAATAGATGAAAATAGGATTAAAGCAATAAAATCAATGAAAACTCCCAAAACTAAAAAAAATTCCAGAGACTTTTAGGGTTTATACATTTTTTCGGAGGATTTATTCCTAATTTAGCAGCTATGACATTACCTTTAAGGGAATTACTAAGAAAAGGTAATGAATTTCTAGTTACGAAAATACATGAAAAAGTAATCGAAGAAAATAAATCTAAATTAAGTAATGCACCAATGTTGACAAATTTCAGTGAAAATTTCACACCTCTACTTTTTAACCAATAAGATGTCTTAATTTTGACTAGTTACCATGGCAACTAAAAAAATACAGTTGAAAAGGTAAACATATGATCTACAACCATTAAATATTGTAGATATACCTGTGAATAATGCAAAATTTCTATAAGAATTAACATTATTATTTATCATTCGCTATAAAGTTTCATTAAACAGAAAACACAAATTTGTTTAATTATTATGCATTAACAATTTATATTTCAAAAAACGTAGGATCTACAAACATAGTAAGATTTAAATGTTGTTTGAATTCTAACCCATCCTCTCTTCTTAATGATGAATAGGAAGGTGACGAATTAATTAGATGTCTGTGTTTTAAGACATATATGTAATATTTTGAAACAATTTTGTTCAAATCTCTTTTACGCAAAAGGCCATATTTACTTGACATCTGCAGCAGACTTTCTTGGATTTTCGTAAACAAACCATTAAACTCTAACGCTTCCTGGTCGCAATCTTCCATTAAATTCGTTAAATATATTAATTTTGGATGACATATTTGCACTTGACTCAACT
This sequence comes from Endomychus coccineus, assembly GCA_958510875.1. Lineage (NCBI taxonomy): Eukaryota > Metazoa > Arthropoda > Insecta > Coleoptera > Endomychidae > Endomychus > Endomychus coccineus. The sequence goes on from OY294069.1 coordinate 112,990,380, forward strand.
TTTTGCAGTATTTACATGAATTGTACTTTTCAAAGCATTTCATTTTTCTCAAATTTTTTAACGCAAATGCTTACAAGAAATGTTTAACATAAGAATCTCTTTGTTTGCTGGTTTACTATACAGTAACTCAATGTAATTTACCAATATAAACCTTATCTGTCAAAAGCATGGCCGCCTATATCACGGCCACCTACAGCAACAAACCATGTTAATATTATATTTTTTACATTAGAAGTGTTATGGATTACTTTAACAAAAAATACATTTCTACCACCTTTAGTGACCTAAAATTATGAAAGGGCGATAGACTGATCTAATACCCATCTGAGTTTTAGCATTTGGTGTAACTAAAGTTGGAAATATTTTTTATTTAACGAAACATGGTGGACTTGACAAGCAGTGAAATTAATTTGAAATGTCAGATTGGATTAATAATTTTTTTCCAAATTATGGTGTGAAATTTTCTTACCGCATACCACGCAAGCTTAAATTATTCCTGGAAATTTTTTAAGCTCTTGTGATATTATAAGTGAAAATGTAGAGATTACGATACAATCTGATGCATCAAAAGGGGGTATTGGGTGCGCATTACTACAAAAACGGAAACCTGTATTTTTTACATCAAGAGCCTTGACAGAGAAAGAGCAAAATTACTCACAAATAGAAAAAGAATTTTTAGGTATAGTTTATGCTACTCAAAAATTTCATAATTTTATTCATGGCAGAAGTCTCAATATACAAACAGATCATAAACCACTTGTGTCAATTATGAATAAGAATATAAGCAAAATTGTATCTCCTAGGTTACAGAGATTAAAAATAAAATTACTGAAATATGATGTTAAACTGAGCTATGTTCCTGGTAAGATGTTATTTTTTGCAGATACATTGTCAAGAGCATATTTGAAAGATAAAGTGGAAGATGATAAAGCAATACTAGAAGAGATGAAGAGTACATTTGTAGAGGAAACAGGTCATGATAAAGTTTTGGTAAATTTCTTAAATATGTAAATGAATATTGGCCTAAGAGCAAAATTACAGAAGATATTGAAAGGTTTGCATCTGTTAAAGAAAAATTGAATGTAAAAGAAAATTTAATATTTTATAAGGATAGATTGGTTGTCCCAGAAAGCCTAAAGCATAAGATGTTAAGCATTTTACATGATCGGCAATGTGGTATAAGTAAAACTACAAATAGATCCAAAAATTCAGTTTATTGGCCTAAAATTACTGAGTACATTATAAGTTTTGTAAAAAAATGTAATGTGTGTGAAAAGTATAAACCTGATAATTACAAAGAACCATCGATATCACATGAACTGCCTGATAGACCATTTGAAAAGATTGCTGCAGACATATGTGACTATGCAGGTAGTAGTAGGAAAATGGCATATTGTCTGAGATTAAAACTTTAGGAATGTCATATACAGCAAAGCAATTTTCAAATACTTTTATCAAATGATTAGCAGTTTTCCCAGTTAATTGCACAATCTCTAACCATTTTGAGAAATAATCAGTTATAACTAAATATATAACTGATTATTTCTCAAAATGGTTAGAGATTGTGCAATTAACTGGGAAAACTGCTAATCATTTGATAAAAGTATTTGAAAATTGCTTTGCTGTATATGACATTCCTAAAGTTTTAATCTCAGACAATATGCCATTTTCCTCATATAATTTTTTTAAATTTGCAAAGGGATGGGGTTTTGAAATAAAAACAATTAGTCCAAGATACTCACGTAGTGAAGGGCAGGCAGAAAGTGCAGTTAAGATTGCAAAGGCTATACTTAAAAAAGAAAGTGATATGAACATTGCACTTTTAAATTATATAAATACTCCTATAGAAGGAATTGGGTTCACTTCAGCTGAAATTTTAATGGGAAGAAAACTCGGATCTGAATTATCCACTTCAAATTCAGGTTTAAATAATGTATCAAACAATTGTAATGAAATTAAAAATAGATTATTAGGTAAACAAAATTTAATGAAACAATTTCATGATAGGAAAGTTAGAGAAAGGGACGGATTTGAAGAAATGTAGTGATTAGAAGGGACAAGGTTTGGGAACAAGGAAAGATTTTGGAAAAGTGTAATACACCAAGGTCTTATTTAGTGTTTGATAAGAATGGAAAAACGATTCCAAGAAATAGTTCAGATCTAAGATTTTCTTTAAATAAGAGTGTTATTGGAGATTCTAACTTAGATGACATTAATAATTGTGAAAAAAATATAATTCCCGAAAATAATAAGTTTTCAAGTCTAGTAAGGAAAAGTAATAGAAGTGTAAAGTTGCCTTCTAGATTCAGGGATTATGTTCTTTAAGAAAGGGAGATGTTGTAACATGAGTTGCTCTATGTATGTTAGAAGATGTAAGTAACTGGACTTGTAGCTTGTACGTTGTAATTAATAAAAAGCATCTAATGCATACTAGTGGTATCACTCCAAAAGGGGAGTTGATTATATTTCCGTGACAATAATGATATCCACCTCACAGTTATATTTAAACAACTAGAACTATACCAATAGCTGAAAGATCCTTTGCATAGAACAGAAAGAGAGAGAGAGAGAGAGAGAGAGAGAGAGAGAGAGAGAGAGAGAGAGAGAGAGAGAGAGAGAGAGAGAGAGAGAGAGAGAGAGAGAGACTATATAGCTCTCTAATTATCAATAACCCAAAACAAATTTTCAAACTTTAAAATACGGCCCATGATCTAATGTAACATGAATATTTAGTCTCCCTCTGTGTTTGTCCTTTCGTTCAATGTAAATTAGGAGATTTATCTATGCTAAACTTACTCCGATTCGAAAAAAATGGATTTGGAATTGATAGTGACTATAGAGGAAATAATGAGGTGATTGAATGGAAACAAACCAAATACAAGATGACGCATACACTGTTCGTCTGTACGTTGCATAAAGCTATACCTATCTAAGAGTAGAGACATTTTTACAAAAATTATTATAATTCGTATATGAAGAATTCAAATGTAGAGAAACATTATACCGTGATTGATTTGTGGAACAATATGAAATGAATCTTGTCATATTGAATCAAAACACATCATCATTTGGTCAGATGCAATATTTCCACCCCTCAGTCTGACAGCTCTTTTAGTAATTATTATTTTAAACTCAGCAGCCGTCATTCAGTACTTAATATTTAACGTCAAACGAAATTACTACTCTAGATAGCTTGAACTTCCCTGAGGTGTACTGAATTTCAAATTTTCCATGTGCTTTAATATTTGCATTATGAAATACACCAAGTATTTCCTTCAGCCATGTTTCAGCTTAGATTGAATTAGGATCATGCTGTAAGAAATATCTTTATTTTCAGATACATCAGGCGACTTCTATTACGTTACAATTGTTAAATGACGATAATTATACAACTAATGAATTACCTAGCCCTAATACGTATATCAATATTACTAACTATTCTACTCATTACATACACATACTACTCCACACTCTACAATCCGAATTGGCATTAAAGGTTTACCTATGAAACGCCCGTATCCGTTGATTTTAGTGAGGACAACTGATCCTCGTATAACTTTCCCGAATACAACGTTCTTTTTATCTATCTTTTCCATATTAGAGAGAGTTATGCAAAACTTGGTATCATTCTTCTGATCTCTCACTCTAATCATCGATAATACACCTGCCTTTGTATGCTTAAGCATGTGACTTTCTTCGTCAAATGTTTCGCCATAAATGGATAATCCTCCTAAGCCGGTGCCTTTAGTGATATCACCAGTTTCTAAATACTGACCCTTAACAATTCTATGAACAAGGCAGTTCCTAAATGTTAGATCATTTTCACCTTTACATATGCCTAAGAAATTTTGGACAGTGACAGGAACGTGATCGTGGTATAGTTCAATTATTATTCTCCCCAAATATTCTCCTCCATCTACTTTGAATTCCAGATAACACAAAGGATGTTGATTGGTTGTAATGGGTAAAATACCACTAATGGATGGTTGTGCTCTAAGAGTTTTATCCAAGGATGTTTTTTTATTTATGGTGAAAGGAAATTTGGAACATACGTGAATACGCACACGGAAAATCTTCCACTGTTCTGCATATCCTTTCCGTTGATAGTATGATTCCGCATCATTCAATCTTCTATGTATGATTTTATTCCTCTTTTCGATTGTTGTCATTTTTCTCAAGTGGTTCGGCCATTTCGACGTAGAGAAGTAAGCATACCGGTTTATGTTGTCAATATTTCCCCCTTTTCTTTCAATGGCACAAATGTGTCTTAATATTTCTTTATTTTCTCTATCCACTTCATCTGCACGGCTCAAGTCTCTATGCATCTTGGTAAAATCTAATAACCTTCTGGGGTCCATTTTGGGTGGATCTGCATCGATATAATGAGTGGCCTTGAATACTCTCTTTCGGTGTACATTGTAGTATTTCAAGTCTAGCTTCCATTTTGCCGGCCTCACTTGATATCTCAAATATCTAGGTTCTGTCTTTGGTATGAATACTTTCTTCTTATATTTCTGAACCATTTAATAAGCTACGACTTGTAATTTTCGAAATAAAATATAAGTTCTAAAATTGAACAAAATTGACAGAAAAATAATTATGTCAGACTTAACGCCGTAGATATGCTGATTAAATTTAAGAACTTCTCACTGCTGCTTTGAGATAACTTCGAAATCAATCATAATCATGTCTCAATTACATTATGAATTAATAACAAGTAATGGAAATAATCGAGATATGAAAATCGATTTTGTCGATTGTGTAAATAATCAATATCTAACCTACCCTAACTCGATATAACCAAGGGGGACGTAATTGTTCAGTATACGAACTTATGCTAAAAACTGATGATTTTCGAAATGTATTTCATTACCTCTAGATTTGGACAAACCGGTTGCGAAACTCAGAAATTCCAGCAACACTCCACCACTATCTCAGTGACTCTAGGCGCTTAATGAGCACTGTTTTTTTTCAGGCGGAGGTCTACGGAATATTGACTTGTGATTTTTGCCATGGAATACCTGCGGAGAAACTATGTGAATAGGCGCATATATATTTGCACAGACAGCCGGTCGGCTCTGGGAGTTCTCCAATCACCCTGTCACATCAAGGTTTGTCAAAGAATGCAGGGATACACTGGCTGAATTAGCCAGAAGAAATAAAGCTCAACTCATCTGGGTTCCTGGACACAGTGGAGTTGTAGGAAACGGAATGGCCGACTGGGTCAACTGAATAAAGAGTGGTCTGAACTGTGGCGAGAATCACCACGCATGAGGCAGGCCAATCTCTTCGTCAAAGAGCCTGTGCCTAAGCTCTCAAAGAAACTCCTCTCTTTAAATCGAAAAGGCATCAGAGAGATGACTGGAATCCTAACCGGTCACTGTCGTCTTAACGAACACCTACACAATATGGGCATCACAGATGACCCAATATGTAGGAAATGCAGAGAGAGGCGGAAGAAACTGCCTCTCACATCTTGTTGGAATGCCCAGCATTAGCATCCCTCAGGTACCGACACTTCGGAGAATCAAAACTGATCAAAGAATAACTTACAGAAGTCAGCACTGGCAATATTCTGTGTTTCTGACGGGCCACAAACCTGCTAGGATAGAATAGGTTCCGACTACGGGGCGCACAATGGGCTCAACTAAGTGGCCTTAGTGCACTCTGCACTCTGGGTAATGGATTCGCAGCCAGTGCAATGATATTTGGTAGGCCGATGAGATGAGGCCGGCGGCTACTCTTCAAACGAGAACTGTACACGAGTAAGCAGTAGGGGGAGAGGGGCCCAGACCGTTTCCTCTCCAATTAAGGTGTTGGTCTTTGCCGGGCAGTTGACGTGCTGTTGAAAGTGGGAGGGGGCACTACGTGACATGTCTAAAGTCTGCTGGATGGGAAGACAGGGGGTTAAAAACAGCCACGGTTATTATCTGTACCTAGACTATGTGCGTATGTGAGTGCGTAAATGCGTTCGTATCTAGTGATGAGAATATTGCGCTGTTCCTATTGATCGTACAAATTTTGAATTAGCAACTTGCTCCAAAGTGGTACTGAATAACTAACTGTATTGTTCAAACTGCATTAACCCCCTGCAAGTGGTACTTGTGGAATCCGTCTTCAGGTTTTCCAATGTAATCTATTGTATTTTTGTACCTATTATTATGACAAAAGTGGTTTGCTAGTCATAAATATATTGAACAACTATAGACCAATAGCCTCAATATCAAATATCTCTGAAGTTGTTGAAAAAATAATTCATATACAAATGGACATCTTTTTAAGTGAATATTAAATTATTTCCCATTATCAGAATGAGTTAAAAATAGAAATACTGAAAGGAGTATTTCAGGCATTGGCGGAGTTCTTAGATAATCTGAGTAATAAAAATTAAGTATCAGGAATATGCACAGATCTATCCAAAACCTCATTGGTATGTCATGGAGGTGGAGTACTTCAGGGTCCCACTATGGGTTCACTTCTGTTCCTATTATATGTGAATGAGTTTCCTCAAATACAACAAAATGGTAAAAGTGTTTGGTTTGCAGATGATAACTTGAGGGTCATACAAGGTAACACTATGTACCAACAATTATGATATCCAAGAAAATGTTTACAAAATGCGACAGTGGTATACAGACAACCACATGAAATTGAATGTAGAGAAAACAATAATAATAACTCTTGCAACTAAGGAAGAATCATTCATAGAATTAGAGGTTGATAATGCAAGAACAACCAAATTCTTGGGCTTGGAAATAGATCCTAAGTTGAATTGGAAAGTACACATTCACCAGCTAGCTCCAAATGTTAGCAATTTTATATCTGAGTTAAGAACACTCTCAACTTTTCCATCCTAAAGGCTTGCCTAGAAGCCTATTATGAATACTATAGACACAGAAGTATGTCATAATAATACGGGGAGATAGTGTAGACGCAGATAGAATCTTCAAGTTACGGAAAAGACTATAAGAGCTAATTTAGGCTTAACAAACAGAGAATCTTGTCGAGATGCGTTCAAAAATAATAAAATACTTACCTTCACTAGTATACGAGTATACTTATCATCAAACCGAATTCGTGTGAAGCAGCAATGCAGCTTCCTATGACTAAGATCAAAAATGATGATGGCAAATATGTTGGATCCAAAAGAGCCTTTGAGACCATCTACCAAAATATACTATAAACTGAATTATCAATATTATCAGTATCGATTCCAGGCAAAGCACATAAATGGTCTGAAAGTCACTTGCAGGGTAGACAGCAGAAAATCAGGGTTATAAATTCACATCTCGTGAAATCAGCAATAATATTGGTGTTCCTCAGATGAATGTCTTAGGTTCTCTTTTCTCCATATTATATCTGAATTGATCTTTCCGTGAATTGTGAAGTCATACATTTATTTGCTAACGACACATTAATAGCATGTAGTGATTCGTGTCTGAACACTGCTATATAAAAGATGAATACTGTTCTAATGAGTGTACGAAAAGTTGTATATGGTAAGATACTAGACCAGTCGGAAGAAACGAAATTTCGGAATGAACTAAAATTTCATCTCGACAAATCATTTAGCAAAAACAGAGGTAGATGAAAATCAGCTAACTAAAATCACGGGTCACAGAGAACCATTCTTGCAATTGAACAAGCTTTTCATAAGATATTCAAAAAAATGGAAATAAATGAAGAATTGCATGCCATGTCTCGGTCTCTAAATCAAACAACATTGCAGCCGGACAGAGTTCATATGATTGTACAATAACTTTGAATGTGTTTAATTGATGGAATTTCTTCAATAAATAAATAAGCTTAAAACTTTGCTTCAACTTTCTGCATAATGCTGATACAAGACCAAATCTTAAAATTCATTGACAATTGCAGTAGTGCAAAATTTTCGCATAACTTTGATTTGATTGGTCATAAGCGTCAATGAAAACATGTTAAGTAAAATTTTCATTTGAATTTCATCTGTGTTTTCGCGAATTATCCAGAATTCAACAATTTGACAGGAGGCGAATCTGTTGTTAGAACCTAACTGACCTAGCGTATGAATAAAAGATTCTCGTATCTGTCAAAAAATATAATTATAAATAATTTCCTGAACATTTATGAAATTATAAAGAATGTTCAATGAAGAACACTTGGTATAGGTTCCTTGTATGAAAATAAGGTGATCTCAAAATAAACATATGCTTAATACAAGATCCGTGGGCTTACCACGCTCGTATAAGAAGCCTGCGCTAAACGGAGGTACGCCACACCACTGCAACTCTGAGGAGGTGCCGAGAACGTGTATCTTCATGGAGGTGTTCGACGTCTTTCCGATGCCGGATTCCTGTCACAGTCAAAATATAGAAGGTGGTTTGTTCTGTATACTTCCATTACGGCTCCAACAACCCTTCTCATGGGTTAGTGGTCGAAGTACATAGACTATTTGAGGAGCAGGGAGGGCTAATCCTTCTGGGATACGACTCGCAACTCCCACCACACGGGAAGATCGGACGTCAGTTCGAGAGGGACGGCGCAGTTGGAGGGCCTCAACAGAGGATCAGTGCCAACCCAATTCACCACACGCAGGCATGAAGTAATGTACCCAACGCTAAGCTCTAGACCAATAAAAGATTGAGTCCGAAAATGGAATGTGTCTATGGAGGTCTGCCTTTCGTACGACATACACATTCTGTTCAAGTTGGAATCTGATTACTACCATTTAAAGGATTACAGGAATCTGAAAATACACAGTGGTTATCGGCTTGGCGTAGTGCCCCCAGTATGAGGATGACGAAGCTCCACAACGCGAAGTTCTTTTTTTTTGCGTAGAGGAGAAGAAATTTCGCATAGCCGCCCCGCATGCCCGTGCCCCGGGTGTGCCGGATTCTTACCGACTGAAGAAACCCCTTCCCCGTGAGGCTGGTGTGTCTCACTGCACTGCGATCATTAGATTCCTATCGTACAAGGATGTTTGTTGCATGGAGCGTGTCCGGTCAGGAATGCTACAAGATTCCGTATTTTTTGTCTGCTGATCGTCAACAGATTTTTCACTCGTTGCTGCTGGAGATCTCCCATTAGTCGCTTGGAGTGTGACGTACGTGGCAATTCCCTCCAGTAGGCACAGTGCTCTGTCTCGAGCCATTTTTGGATTACAGATTTCGCTGTGACATGCGAAATGCCACAGGTTGGCTCTGGTCCAATCAGATCGAAACACGCCCCCGCTTTAGCGAGTGCGATGACAGATTCATTCCCTTCTCGTCTGGTTTCCTCAGACTCACATACGAGTGTCACTCTATTGAGGTTCTTCACTAGTGCCGTTAGTTCTTTCACACAATCTAGTACACAATGTGAAGTGATTGTGTATGACCCCAGTGCCTTAAGCACTGTCAGGTTGCTCACTATGATTGTGATTTGTCTAATCTCATAGACCCTTTCCCTCATAATTCGAGCAAATGTTGTAATTGCTGCTATTTTTGCTTGGAACTCTGTCGCAAGTGTCCCTAGGTTCGAAGAAATTATTTCCCCTTGGTCCGTTGTCTCGACTATTCGAGCGCAGAGGTCTCACTCAAACCCCCGAATACTATTCTCCCTGGAAGCTGGTGACGGGACACTGTCATCAGAATAAACATCTACACTTAATATGCAACGTTGATGACCTAAGCTGTAGTAGGGGCGGAGAGCCGTACGAAACTGCCTCTCATGTTCTTGTAGAATATCCAGCACTGACTTCTTTTAGGCTACAACACATCGGCAGCCCATTCGTGACACCTGAGGCCATGACAGACATCAGTCGATGCAGAATTCTAGCCTTCGGCACTACCTCAGGCATGTTGATTTGAGTCTTGTATCAAGGAGCACACAATGGACCCAATCAAGCAGTCTTAGTGCTCTGAACTTGTCCACCCCCTTTTATTGATTAATTAGAGGTGATTTAAATCAACTTCACATCGGTAAAATGACGAACAAAAGAATAATTCTTCATTGTTTTCCAATATACAATAAATGACTAATTTGTAGCTCAATAGCATTATTATTGTCATTCAAGGGAGGCGGTCCCTGAATGCCTAGGTGGAAGCCCTTTGCAGCTCGTGTCATGTTCCACCTAGTGGGGCAGTTTTCTCCCACTCGTGTTTACATATTTACCAAAGGGGCGCTTCTCACTCGAGAGTATCCACCATACTTTCCCGGCGGAACGATTTTCCAGAGGTTAACATCAACTTCGTGATATATCATTCAAACGTCGTCCTCGTGGAGCGGTTGTGAATCGATTCCCACTAGAGGATGTTCACCAGGCCTCAGAGGTAGGCGGAATCTGTTCTCTGATCCCACTCCAGAGTGTTCACCGGCTGACCGAGGTGGACAAACAGCCACCTACTCCATTTACTACAGAACCGGGTAGATGATTAATGCCCTGAAGAGGCTTAACACCATCTTCATATCTAGTTTTTCGATCTTCTCAGAGTCTCATAGCTCTGCCGAGAGAGTTCTGCGTTTCGGGGGGATCAGTGTTACGCATCTGCACATAATGTACATTGCTGTTTCGATTTCACGTTTGCACCACCTGCATAAAGGCGAATCGCTAAGGTTCATCCTGTGGTGGGTAGTTAAGCGGTTCGTATCTTTTCAGTATCTGTCAACGGTTTGGCATCGGTTTTCACCATGTTCTTAACTTGCCTCATGTGCGTGCCTTCCGTGCTTTCGACTGCCTGCAACCGTTCACTAGCTTCCACACTTCCGAGTGTTGGATTCTGACCCAGCAGTGGATTGGCTGGTTTGGGGTCTATGAGGGGCTCTATAGCCTCCAGTTTTGCAAGGTTCACTGCTATTTCCATTCCCCTTATTCTAGAGTGACCGGAGACTCAGAATATGGTGAGCTTGCCTCCGTTTCGGCCAAGGTTGTTTAACGTGTTGATGCACACCCACACCTGTTTCAATGTTATTCTCATGCTACTCAGCGCTACTGGCTTGCTGTCTGTGCATATATTGATGTGGCTTTGCATTCTTTCTTCCAGCGCTATTTGGGCACAGCGCGTTATTGCCAGTATCTCCACTTGGAGAATACTTTCACCTGGGCGCTTGCGTTATATATCTGCTACCGCCTGTACATAGTTTCTGGCTCTACAAGTGAACCATATTTTTCCATTGGTTAGTAGGGCTGATTGATTGTTGTTTAATCAACTTTCCCTAGGTGTATGCTCACACAATACTTCTTATCAAAAGTGTATGGTGGTGTCATTCCATCCATTCTCCCAAAGTAGATGGGTGTGTTTCAACACTGATTGGGTTATAAGGTGTGGCTACCGTTTGCCTTCCACTGTACTATTGACATAAGTCATGGACAGCATTTTTTGTGGCACTTTTCATGCTCAGATGCTCCAGAACTGATTTGGTCATCCTGAGCTTTGTTTTTTTCCGCCTCACCACCGAAGCATATGTCAACGTCGGCTTAAGGGTGGCTTCATAGATCCACATCACGTGGTTTGGGATGAAGCCCCAATTGTGACCGTAAAGCTGCAGTGAATATGCGGCATTGTTGTTCTAGTTGTGGTTTCCATAGAAGTTTCTTGTTTATGATATTTTCTAGGTATTCAGTTTGGTCGCTGATTTTATTCACCTGATCTGCTATGGTCAGTTCTATGGGTACTGTTTTGTACTTACTAGTGAAAACTACAATTTCTGTTTTTCAGGGTTGATATTCAACCATTTATTATAGCACCATTTATTCAGTGCAGTCGGAACTGATTGTAAAAGGTCCATCAGAGGGTTTAGACATTTTTCTCGATTAAGATAAGAGTATGTCATAGGTATACCTGGTCACGTAATATCTTAGGTTGGCTACTTTCCTCAATCCACCCTCGACTCCACCATATTTCAGATGGTGAGTAAGAGTATTTTCCCCTGTAGATATCAGTTTTCTAGAGAGCCACTATTCGTGGTGTCACCTCTGGATACTTGGAAGTTCCTGTTTTCAGCATATTTTGAATCCAGGTGCTTACTAAGTTAGAAACTCCGTTATCCTTGAGGCTTTCGCAGTAACATTCTGTTGTGGTATTGTTGAAGATGCCCTCGATGTCGAAGAAGCTGAGAAGGCTCTCACTGCATACCCTCCCTCCTCTATCTGATTTTCAATGAGGGAGACTGCTGAATGTAGGGCAGATCCAGCAGACGTAGGCGTGTTGTTCAGCTCACAGTGGAATCGTGTTCAGTATTTTGTCTTTGATGTATCGATCGATTAGTCTTCCCAGGTTCTTCAACATAAAGGCCTTTCTGTAGATAGGTGAATAATCCGTGATGTAGGTGTAGCTTTCCTTACATGTTTTCGGAATAAAAACTTCTTTAGACGTACGCCATGAACGCGGAATATGTGCTTTAGCCAGGTTAGCTAGCAAGTCTCATGAAGGGGACATTTCTTCAGTCCCACAGAAAACAGGATCGGGAGAATACCATCCACTCCAAGCGATTTGGTGCTGAAAGATCCAACCGTCCACCTGACTTTCACCGGCCAGACAATGCTGCGGGCGAGTTCCCAGTCCAACAAGTGGACCGTTCCCTCCACCGGATTTCATCACATGATTAGTTCAGCGTCAGATGAGTAAATGTCTCCCCGTCTGATGTAGAGTATCTCCCAGATGAAAGTTTTATGTCTCCCAGCCAAGCTTCCGGGTTCCGAGCTAGAATCTTGTTCAGTCTACCTGCGTCTTTGCCTGTTTCAAATTCATTGCAGAAGGCTAGTCAGCTTTACTCCAGATCTGATCTCACTAGCTCCCCTGTAGCTACTCTGTGATTTCTGTCAGGCTGTCCAGTCTGATTTTGCGTCCGTTCTGCGGGCTTTTCCAAGAGTTTTCACTCTATCTTTAGCTGCTTTTGCTGGTTTATCCACCGTGAGATTTCGTAGTTCCCTCTACCCTTGCTACGGGAACGAAAATTTACGTAGGCCTCTGCTATTGCATTCTGCAAGAGATCCACTGCCTTGTGTATTTCATTCGCCGAGCAGATTTTCTTCGCGAACGTTTTCAGATTTTCCTGCAGACTCTTCTGATGATAGTCCCTCCAGCTTGTTCGGCTAGAATTGCTAATCATTCGGTCCTGTTTTTCTAGGTCACCTGAAATGGCAAATAAAATTTGAGAATGATCAGAGAAGGAAGGTTCTTCTGAGACTCTCCAGTCTCAATGTATCTCAAGAGGGTTTGAGAGCATAGTGTGAGGTCAATTATCTCTCTTCTGACAACGATAATGAACGTTGACTCCTTCCCACTATTGAGAATTTCAAGGTTAGTGGTAAAGTGGGAGCCAGAAACTCGAGAAGAGCTTTGCTCTTTGATTGGTTTTGGTTTTGTCCCACATCAGGTCATGTGAGTTGGCATCACAACCAATAACCAAAGGTAGACGATTCCCTTCGGAATACCTGACGAAATCCCCCACTTCCCGCAATGAGTGTTAAAATAATAGTATATTCTGCTTGCTACAAGGTTAATATTATACGAATCTTATAATTTTCAATGCCTGACTACCAACAAATTAGCTTTATTTCATTTACCTATATCTGAAACGAATATTCCTATTTGGACACTTCTAGTTTTTATTCATTTCCTGAAAAAACACAGATCTCTACGAAAAAAAGGAACATCATGATCTTTGGCTTATCAAAATAAATCTAAGACAAAAGGTAAACTAGTATTGTGGTTATTGTAACCTAATCATTATGAAAATCATTAAAATAATTTCTTTCTTGCATTTATATAATCTTACTGTACATGTATTGTACTTCATACTAGTTTGTTCTTTTGAACATTTCCCGCATCTTCCTTTTCAAACGAATATTGGAAAATGTCCAAGCGAATCCGTTGGAATATCTTTACTTGGCAGTGGTTTCAGGGGCGTTCGAGTTTCTTCAGGCACGAGGATGTCAGTTGCCTGAAAGTTGGTAAGTCCATATATCTTCCCCCGCCCCTCCTGAGTTGAAGACCTTCATGAATCTTGTACCCAAACCTAGTTTGATCTTCTTCACCTAAATCTGTTACATCCTCGCGATATGAGAGCCAGGCATTGATGATACTTATATTTGGAATTGAGAATGTAGCCATATTCCATCGATGACTTTTGGATTCAGTCTGCAAGGTCCACGCCTCCCATATGTGAATTATGAAGTTTCACAATCTGTGGGCAGGGCACATCGATTTTTTGTGCATTTCCAGTGACAATCAATTCGTGATTCAGGATATGAGTTAACATAAAAGCTACACAAAGGAACAGCTTTCTTATCAACGCAACTCTTGTTGTATTGTGTACTTTTTGATCAAAAGAGTTTCTTCTAAATCTCGCTGTTTCCTTATCTTTTTTCAAATCACAAACTCAAGCTCTATTCTTTTTACAGCGCACAAACATTTTGAATCCCAATGTTTTAGGTTCGTTTCTGCATATACTCGGAACGACTTCCTGCATTATTTCCTTTATATGGAGTGATCGTTACATCAAAAGAAATTTTTTTTCTTTTCTTTAATTTCTAGTCACTTCTGGCAACTAGCATTAATTACTGGCTTTATTTTGGAATATAGATCTTCAATTGCTGCTGAATTATCCACGAAGTTGATATTTCTTCTCAAAACCTGAAATCTCGTTAGTGGCATAACACTTGATAACAGGTCTCTTTTGTTTCATTTTGATAAATCATCTTTTACAATTTGGAACAATTATATATAAACGAGCCGAACATATGACTATATGTAATTTTTGTACTAATTCACTGAGATGTAGGTATACGTTATGATGGTGATGCGGAAGATTGTATCGGATGACGTTAAAAAAAATTTGATATAAAAATATAAGTTTGATTTCGAATTTGAATATAAAACTTAATATTGGTTATTGTCCATTTAATATTACGTTTCATGTTTGAATTCGAAATGAAGTATCTTTCCATATCAAAGTTTTTCCAATGTTTTTTGTAAATAAAATCTTATGCTTCGCCATGAACTGTTACAATCTGTATTGCCTTGAACTTCATAACATGTAAATTACAATGGCTTGGTAAAAAAAAATCAAATTTCACATATTATGTACTTTTCAAAAATTGTAACAGTTGCAAACTTATGTGATGAATGTTTTGAACATTTCTCCAAAATCGTTAGCTTACGCAATTTAATGAAATAAAAGGAAAAAATTTCATATAAATAATCTAGTCGAGTAAATCAATGCAATGAAACAATAAGAATAAGATCAAAGCTTATAGAATCCCCGAATGGCTCATGTTCGATAACGACTTTCGCCAAAGCAATTGGTAGAGATTCCACTTCCAGCACATTCCCTCCCCTAACCAAAGAATATGCCACACTGGCTACTACACCACAAGGAAAACCAAACCTTTTTACTGGAATCTTTGCAGCAAATACAAATTTGAATCCACAAGGGAAGGACTAATATTGTGCCACCGATAGCGATATGCCTGAATCTGTGTTTCGTCAACGCATTCTGCTTGATCTCAATACCAAAAAGTTTATGGGGCCAGACGGAATTTCACCTGTCGTTCTCAAGGAATGAGCGTCAGAATTAACACCAGTTTTCTGCCGGTTGTTCACCCTTTCATATCAATTTTGTATATTTCTTACCAGCTGGAGGACAGTTAGAGTGCAACCAATTCTGAAGAAAGGGAAAGAAAACCTTCCTTATAACTATAGACCCATTGCACTATTATTTGTGATCTCTGAAGTGATGGAGAAAGCACTCAACATCAAGCTCATCAAATACCTGGAGAGCTACAAAATTGTGAATGACCGGCCATATGGCTTTCGTCCGCAGAGATCAACAGGAGACCTGCTTGTCTTCGTAACACATGTATGGCAGAAATCTATTGAGAAACGTCTCTAGCTGTATCATTGGATATCTCCAAAGCGCCTACTATCGAGTTTCCCCCCATATAGATCACTCCATTTTGTGTTTGACGGAATATCCTCCGATTCAATGCTGGTGTACCCCACATGATCTTGGCACCTACTGTAACCTCCTTCGCTTGAATGGTTAATTACAAGTGGGGAGGTTGTCACTTACTGTCCTCTTATGAAAGTAACTGACCTGCTCGGGTTTCTTGAGGGTCCAGGTTCCCTTATTATATAGGTTTTAAAATTGCTGTTTCTCTTTCGTGTGGATTGCCAAATAAAACAGATATTTCTTGCTTAACTAAGTTTATTAATTATCTCTATTTACATTTACACCAGCTATGTACAATCTATTTACAAAATGTTGCTAGGAACAGGCCGTTTTAATGTGTTCGTTTTCCGTGTATAAAATAACGCGCTAATTAGATGTTTTCTTATCGTCGGGAGCCTCCACCATCTACGTGAGATGGTAGACAAGTTTTTGTCCCTAGGTCTAGAAATGAAATGAATCGCGACAATCTAAATATTTAGTACACTGTTAACTTCGACGGAGCGTGGGTCGTGTATTCGCTCTGACCTGTATTTCAGACGTAATTTCTTACGGAACGGGGTATAACGGACTAGTTTGATCCGTCAGCTATCGGCTATGACTGACTTAATAATTTCACACGTCGGTCTCGGAGAGAATCACAACGTAGCCCCTGAAATCAATTCGCAGAAGCTGGATCGTATTCGTCCAAGCGATAAGGATTGATTTTTCCAGCGGTTTCGGCTGTGACTTTATTAACAATTCTACAAATCGGTCTCGGACAATATCCTAACTTAGTCTCTAGAAAAACAATTCGCAGAAGCTGAATCGTATTCGTCCAAGCTATCGGGATTGTTTTGTAGACTATTGAATTTATAAACAATGTTCGAATTTGAAATCGGACTTACATACTGGAATGCTAATTCTCTAGAAAAACAATTCGCAGAAGCTGGATCGTATTCGTCCAAGCTATGAGGATTGATTTTTCGAGCGGTTTCGGCTGTTTGTTTATTCACAATTCTACAAATCGGTCCCGGACAATATCCTAACTTAGTCTCTAGAAAAACAATTCGCAGAAGCTGGATCGTATTCGTCCAAGCTATCAGGGTTGTTTTGTAGACTATTGAATTTATAAACAAAGTTCGAATTTGAAATCGGACTTATATACTGGAATGTTAATTCAATGACTTGAATGGATTTTAAACGGCAATTAATACTCACTCTCTATTTCTCGGATTTGCACAATAGCAACGGCTTAGGGTTGTTTAGATTACGGCAGGTCAATCTCGGTGCTGGTCTCGCAAGTCAGTCCCCTTTCGCTATGAAATGGGCTGGCTTTTATACAGATCGCGGCGTGTGACGTAACGTGAACAGGTGACCGGCTGGCGAATTCTGTTCACCAGTTCTTATACATAGATGTGCACGAAGTTTGATCTCTTAACTTTGCCTATGTAATTCGATTCTACTGAGATATTCAAATTTATTTGTAAGTAATGAAGGATGCTTCATTACACACCCCCCTTTCTTTCTTAGAAAATTTTCTCCCGAAAATTTTCGAACGTATGATACGTTTCGTACGTCGGCTTGACCTCACAGTCCCACGGTATTTTCACGCGCGCCACAAGCCGGCCGGTTGGATCATACATCCTATAGTCATGCATTTTACGTAAACGTTTCTTGAAATATGGTTTCTTACTATCTACACTTAATCTATTTATACCACTAACGGTGTCTCTGTCACTATATTTCAGGGGGTTATTTACACAAGGGGTTGATAGTTTCTTTGGTAGGGACGGTTGCTGCTGGGGTAGATCGGGAGTAGGCGGTGTCATATTGGGGATCGGCGAATAAAACAGCTGGAGTTCTGGACTTGACTCCGGACTGGAACCAAATAGATTGTGCAGCCTCTTTCCCAGTCGAATGGCAGCCTCGGCATCTTTCCCGGGAGTTCCAATTTCCGGAACTGAAGTCATATTTACTCCTGGGGGACGAAAATTACATTAGTTAACAGTCAATTTTTTTCAAGTCCTTTACATGGACTCGAACGGGTTTACGACTAGTTCCATTTTCCAGCTCGACCACTACCGGTGAAATGATTTTCTTCACTTTAAACGGGCCTGCGAACTTCGGGGCCAGTTTAGCGGCGAAACCTTGAGCTGCCGAGGATAGCGGGTGTTCTTTGCACATGACCTCCTCCCCTACTTTAGGTGCCCAATCGCGCCGTCTCAGATTATAGTGTCGACGCTGGATAGTGAAGGCTTTATGCAACTGTAATTTGACGAAGTTGACGGCGTCTCTCAATTTTCCTAACTGTTCCTCATGTCTAGTAGGATCGGGGTTTCCATCATCATCGTCGCTACCCGGTCCCTGAACTTCCTGGAACAAAGTCTTCGGGTGGTCCACTTCTCGCCCGTAGTTTAAATATGCGGGGGTAAATCCAGTTGAGTCATGTCGGGCCGTATTGATGGCAAATATTAATTCCGGCAAATATGCGTCCCATGTACGGTGATCGTCCTCACAATATTGCGCAATCATCGTTTTTACCACTCTATTAACTCTCTCTACTGGATTGGCCTGTGGGGTATAGGGAGGGGTGAGTTTATGTTTGATTCCAAACTCTTCTAAAAATTTCCGAAATTTATTAGCGACAAACTGGGCCCCATTGTCACTAATTAACACCCTGGGACATCCGAATCTCTAAGCACCCTATCTTTCAGCACCCTCATGATAGTTTCCGTGTTCGCTGTCCGAATTGCTTGACATTCTGTCCACTTGGTCAGCCGATCCTGCAGCACTACTAAATAATTGTTGGATTTGTTCGATCGAGGTAGGGGTCCTACTAGATCCACACTCACCGTTTCCCATGGTTTGGATATTTTGCTTTGCTGCATGAATCCCGGAAGTGCCTGTTGCGAAGCTTTGTATTTCAAGCAGTGCTCGCATTTCCTCACATAGCGGGATATCTCCCTGAACATACCAGGCCAGTAGTATCTCTGAGCCACCCTTGCGATTGTTTTATTAATCCCTAGGTGTCCTGCCGTGTTCTCATCATGACATTCGTACAGAACCCGTGTTCGAGCATTCTTTGGAACACATAACTTCCATGGTTTGGGGGAGGCTCCTTCCGTGTAATCATTGGCCTTGTGAAAGTGTCTGTATAGATTACCGTTTTCCACTCGATAATCCGGAAGTAGTTCGGGTTTTTCGTTGACGGCTTTAACTTTCTTTTCCCACCAGGGATCCGGTATAACAGGCTCGATAAGGGCAATCTCTTCT
Source organism: Endomychus coccineus (assembly GCA_958510875.1). Taxonomy (NCBI): domain Eukaryota; kingdom Metazoa; phylum Arthropoda; class Insecta; order Coleoptera; family Endomychidae; genus Endomychus; species Endomychus coccineus. Next base: position 113,009,544 of record OY294069.1, read on the forward strand.
TCTTCTTCGTGATCCGGCAATGGGGCTCGGGATAGAGTATCTGCTACTCTGTTTAATACACCTTTCCGATACACAATCTCGAAGTCATATTGCTGCAGTTCTATGATCCATCTGGCCAGCCTCTGGGATGGGTTTTTCAAATCGCGTAACCACTTTAAAGCCCTGTGGTCAGAGATAACGGTAAATTTGTAACCTTCTAAGTACATTTTCATCTTTCGAATTCCAAAGATAATGGCTAGACACTCTTTTTCCGTCACGGAATAGTTCTTTTCTGAGGAACTTAGCGTTCGGCTAGCAAAGGCTATTATTCGTTCCTGTGAACCTAATTTTTGAGTGAGGGCCACCTCAAGCCCGCTATCTGAGGCGTCTGTTTGCAGCGTAAATGGTTTGGAGAAATCAGGACACGTTAGAACCGGAGCCTGCGTAAGTTTTCCCTTGATTTTCTCGAAAGCTACCTGTTGCTCGGGAAGCCATTGAAACTTCATTTGTTTCTTCAATAGTTTCGTTAAAGGCCCCACCATCTTTGGAAATTCAGGAATGAACCTGCGATACCAAGATGCGACTCCCAAAATCTAATTAGCGCGTTATGTTATACACGAAAACGAACACATTAAAACGGCCTGTCCTTGCTCGGGCGCCATTTTGTAACCTCCTTCGCTTGAATGGTTAATTACAAGTGGGGAGGTTGTCACTTACTGTCCTCTTATGACAGTAACTGACCTGCTCGGGTTTCTTGAGGGTCCTTTTTCTATAGGTTTTACAATTGCTGTTTCTCTTTCGTGTGGATTGCCGAATAAAACAGATATTTCTTGCTTAACCAAGTTTATTAATTATCTCTATTTACATTTACACCAGCTATGTACAATCTATTTACAAAATGTTGCTAGGAACAGGCCGTTTTAATGTGTTCGTTTTCCGTGTGTAGAATAACGCGCTAATTAGATGTTTTCCTATCGTCGGGAGACTCCACCATCTGCGTGAGATGGTAGACAAGTTTTTGTCCCTAGGTCTAGAAATGAAATGAATCGCGACAATCTAAATATTTAGTACACTGTTAACTTCGACGGAGCGTGGGTCGTGTATTCGCTCTGACCTGTATTTCAGACGTAATTTCTTACGGAACGGGGTATAACGGACTAGGTTGATTTGTCAGCTATCGGCTATGACTGACTTAATAATTTCACACGTCGGTCTCGGAGAGAATCACAACGTAGCCCCTGAAATCAATTCGCAGAAGCTGGATCGTATTCGTCCAAGCGATAAGGATTGATTTTTCCAGCGGTTTCGGCTGTGACTTTATTAACAATTCTACAAATCGGTCTCGGACAATATCCTGACTTAGTCTCTAGAAAAACAATTCGCAGAAGCTGAATCGTATTCGTCCAAGCTATCGGGATTGTTTTGTAGACTATTGAATTTATAAACAAAATTCGAATTTGAAATCGGACTTATATACTGGAATGTTAATTATCTAGAAAAACAATTCGCAGAAGCTGGATCGTATTCGTCCAAGCTATGAGGATTGATTTTTCCAGCGGTTTCGGCTGTGTGTTTATTCACAATTCTACAAATCGGTCTCGGACAATATCCTAACTTAGTCTCTAGAAAAACAATTTGCAGAAGCTGGATCGTATTCGTCCAAGCTATCAGGGTTGTTTTGTAGACTATTGAATTTATAAAGAAAGTTCGAATTTGAAATCGGACTGGAATGTTAATTCAATGACTTGAATGGATTTTAAACGGCAATTAATACTCACTCTCTATTTCTCGGATTTGCACAATAGCAACGGCTTCGGGTTGTTTGGATTACGGCAGGTCAATCTCGGTGCTGGTCTCGCAAGTCAGTCCCCTTTCGCTATGAAATGGGCTGGCTTTTATACAGATTGCGGCGTGTGACGTAACGTGAACAGGTGACCGGCTGGCGAATTCTGTTCACCAGTTTTTATACATAGATGTGCACGAAGTTTGATCTCTTAACTTTGCCTATGTAATTCGATTCTACTGAGATATTCAAATTTATTTGTAAGTAATGAAGGATGCTTCATTACACTACTTTGCTTCTGCTCCATATCAACGATCTGTTGGAAGTGACTACCTGTCGCATCCACAGCTTTACAGATAGATATAGATATAGATATATTTGTAATTCTTCAAATACATAGTTCAATACATTAATTTAATGAGTAAATAAATAATCACAAATAAAATTAGATCCACTTGAGCATTTCGTGAAATGCTTGAATGTGGTTTTACAGATAGTACATTTGCACTTTAACAATGAAAAATAATTAAATACAATTTTACATTACAATACATAACATCTGCGAAAACAAAAACTCAAAAATCAACGCTTCAGTATCTCATTTGTTTATGATGATTTGATGATGATGCTGATTTGATGATGATACACTTTATATCGCTTTCTCATCTAGAGTCCTTATACCTACCATTGAAGACAGAGGAGCGAGACAGGGTCAGGTCGACGCAATTAATGGAGATCTGGCGAAGATTCTGAAATGGGGATGGTGAATAGGAATAATGTAAATTCCTTAAGTGAAGTTTTATAGAGTTTAATAGAGAGAGTACCACGCTACAAATTTAATGCAACCAAAACTTAAGCTTGCGTCTTCTCCAGGAAGGCGGATCCCACAATCCCTAATATATTGGTGTCAGGTACAACTATTTCTATGAAGTCTTCCATAACAATGCTCGGGATCACAACCAACCGCACTCTCTCATGCGTTGATCATATGAGGTCCATTGCGAAAACCGCTTCACAAAAAATTGGTTCTCTATTCCGTGCGAAGATTGATTTATAATGTCACACTTACGAGTTTATTGACCCCTCTAGAACTTCGTAGAAATATAGGAGGTCTCACCCTCTTCTATAGATATTTCCATGATCGATGTTCATCAGAAATCTTGTCTGTTGTTGCACCACGAGGGATTCTAGATAGGCGAACTAGACGAGCTGAAACTAGTTACCACTTCACTGTCAAACTCGAAACCTGCCGAACTTCTTCCTACCAGACATCACTTTTTTATCAAACAGCGAAGTTTTGGAACCCCTTACCTAGTGAGGTCTTCCCCTATGCCTATAACCTCCAAACTTTCAAGAAAAATAGGAATGCATTCCTCTCCCTATATTCCACTGCTGCCCCACGATGTTCTTCGAACATTATAGGTTTCTCCCTCGTGTAGAATGAAAAAAATTGAATACTTCCTAATTATTGTAGCCCTATAATACCTGAAGATGGGATGAGATTGATAGACGTATTTGTGACACGATGGTGCACATCATAGAATGATTGCGAGAGTCTTACCAATTATCAAATATTTCAAATTTATGATGAACTCACACTTGGGCAACACCAATTCAATAAATAAAAATGCTCAGGGAGGAAAATTGTACTGAGGCTAGTTGAATTTAATCACCTCATTTTCGTACAAGGACGATATTCCTATTCTTCATTCACTACCCTGTAACATTACAATTTGCCAAAAGATAATGAGAATTAAACATTACTTGATGTGGGAAATTTGGTCATCTCATGTCAATACAATGGTAAGAAGAAGTTGATATTTGAATTGACCAAAAGTTATAGTTATGGCTCAAAGATATTTAGGTAACTCGAAATTTCCTCCTACGCATGTGGTACTATGATAATATTTCTCACATGACGGAATATCATCAATGACCAAAAATTCAACGAAATAACAAATTATTCTATTGTGTATTGAATTCACTTTTGAAATGTCACTCATACGTCGTAGAGAATTTAATAGCCATAATGATCTTAAACCTTAGGTCTTGTAGCGTTTTACTATTTGAAAAAAGAGCGTTGAGACGAATTCGTCAAGTACAATCCAACAGGTGATTCACCCTATACGATATTATGGTGTTGGTGGGTAGCGGAATATAACGAGGCTATCATATGCGATGTTTCATCAGCTGCGGCTTTGAATCTTCTTCTCAGTTTGGATAATGCCCTCCGCGAAGCTGTTGATTGCCAGAAGCTGAGCTTCTAAAAAATTCCTCCTTCTTAGCTCTTTCAAAATGGGGGCGATATCTGATACCAGGGCGAGCGGATATCCATGCTCTGAGAATATATTTTTCCGGAGTGTGATATTAGGAGCAATTTTGAGCATACGAACCTCGGTTGACTTGAATTTTGCATCAACGCATATAAGGATATAATGATTGTTAAATGGACCCGCATATAACCTCTCCAAGTTTTCTCCAGGCTGATCCAATTCTAGTTCTCAACTTATTGTGACTATTGTGACTCAATAAATAATTTTTGATCTACTAACTTAATACGATTATAGAATTGAACTAATATTTTTCTGAAGTGTTATATTGATTTAGAGATTTGGTTCATAAATGCTCCACTTATCCGATCCGATGATGGTCAGTTGTAGAAATCAAACTCATAAGTCTCTAGGATATTTAGTGATTTCCGGCGACCACGTATTTTTCAGATCTCGGATTTCTAGAGTACGTCAAAATTATATCACATTCACCAGTCATATTATTATGAGCAATATACTAACGCAAAAGTGACACCGATCTGATGGGAGCACACACAACACCAAACCGCAGCCGAAGAGGAGACGCGACGGGGCCGCTGTAAAAGCAGGAACCACCCGCAAGTCATTCAATGAAGCGCTGGTCTGGATCAAAATGACCATTACCATGGCCACTGAAGATCCCAAAGCATCAATCTCAAAAGGCGGGGCTAATGAAGAACCTCCTGCTTGAAGAGATTGACAAACTGTGAAAGGGGGAGACCGCCCCTAAGTTTGCAGAATGCCGATACCAGGGGGGAACTCTGCTTATCACCTGTCTCAGCAATCCCACAAAAAATTGGCTAGCGGATGTGGTGGCTGTGACCAAACCCTGGGAGGAGGTTGAGTTTACTCTTGTGGAGGCGATCCAACTCCCAAAACCACGACGTGCACCGTCTCCTTTCCGGGGATAACAACCCCGGAGAAGATTCTGCACAGACTGAGTGTCCAAAACAACCTAGACACATCAATCTGGAAGGTCAACCGCACTAGAAAGGAGCAAGCAACTATAGACCATTCTACAATTTGAGTGACGTTCAAAAAAGAAGAGGGGGCAGGGGAAGGACAGGTTACTGGAACTTCCCCTCGAGAATTAGAGGTTGAAGAAGGAGGACGTGCAAATGAAACCTCACCTAGCAGCAATAAATGCAAGTTGTGCAAATCAACCTCCACCACTATAGGGCGGCTGAGGCCGAATATAGACGCTGCCCTAATTCAAGAATCATACGTGTATGGAGGGAGAATTGGGGGGAAAAGAGAAGCTTCAGGGGGCGGATCATACAAGACCCGTCAGAACAAAAACCATGAACTTGCCTCCTAATAAAAGATGCAGCTAAAGTTTTACCGTTTTGGGAGCACTGTAGTCGCGACGTATTAACGAGTAGACTTGAGTTAGAAATAGGAGGAAGGAAGCAGAGTCTGTTGTTGGTCTCACCATACTGTGGGGATCAGATCTTAAGTTGGGCGGTTAGCCCTAAGCTGACCCGTGGTCCTGGTGTGGGTATAGGGAATATAAAACACATCACTTTACAAAAGGGTTACACTTTACTTCAACTTAGAGTTCGACGCCATTATAGCTCAATGTCTTACTCTATACTCATTACAATAATTACAAGTATGGATCATTCACAATACCATCCATCCGCATCGATGATGTATGAATATACTATATGTAACTATGAGTAACTATATGTAACTGAATATGAATGTCCTACATAACTATATATATTATAATCTAAACTGTGATGTTTATGTTATCGTTCTACATACTCTAGTCTTTAGCATATACATTGATTCCTCAATAACTACCTCGAGATACCCTGTTCTGTGTGTCAAGGTTATCTTGGGCTAAACAATGTGTAATAGTCAGCATGTTGTTAGTGGGTCAGTTATGAGTTATCAATATATGCTTAATAACATTAATTAATAAGAATAAGGTCGAATTCTATAACTTAGGGTTTTTAGGTAATCTCGTATAGGAATGGATGATTCCTATACTACACCTCCCAACGCGGTTTAAAAAAATGTTGAATTGACAGATTAACATTTTTTTTTCCTTTTATCGTACCTTATTTTTATTTTACAAACATTGTTCTTAATTATTGTTCATACATATTATTATTATACTGTGGGATTTGCGCATACTTTTTAGTTTTACGGCTTTTTGCCTGGAATGATTTTATTTACTTATTTATATATATAGAAACATATGTTATTTTTGTACCATCTTCATGTCTTCTTTTATTTATTACATTCTTTATTATATATTATATATTACGTCTGGTATAACATTTATCCTCAATCCTATTTCATTTACCGGCGGATTTTATTTCCATTTTCTTCTTCTTCTCTTCAAGCGCTCATAAATTCCTCATCCTTGGAATTCATCATTATGCCTATTTCAGCAATAATGAAATTTTATACAAATTGACTACATTTCTCAACAATGCCCTTAGGTACAATGCCGATCGAAAGTGTAGTTTTATGCAAATCAAAAAAAAAATATCATCTGTAACTCATATTACTGCTGCCATACTTTTCCACAACGTACCTAAATCATATGTGGATCAAAGCTGCAGACTTACGTATGTTACAATTCATCTCCATTTACTCCAATACTGCGCCTACAATTCATCTTCTTACTTTCCGTTTAGTTCTCTTGTGACATATCTATGTAATTGATTCAGCCTAATAATATATTCCAATTTGATCCGTGATGTCTTGGGTATAGTCACTAGATTGCCCTTGAAATATCGAATAAACTATTCGCTCGCAATTATTTTGCTGATTCAAATTTCTGGTACTATGTTTACTATATAACATGAATGAAATATGCTTTGTTGCAATTCTTTATATTATTGTTATAATTAAATGAAGTTATTTCAATGTACGCAAATCGCATTTCTAAATAATATGTAATCATTATTCTAAACCTACATTAATTCAATTTTAAAATTATTTGTCGTCATCTTTATGACTATAATATTTTAATAATACTTGTTAAAAAAAAAGTTCTTAAACCTCGTCAGATATCCAAACTTTGATAATAACCTAATTTATTTTATTGCCTTCTACTTATAACCATCTTAAAAAAATCTGCATAATCAATGCTTTATAATAATAATAAATGGTTTCCGTCCTGGAAGAACCATATGTTAGCCACATCATTGCTGGTCTAACACTTACCTAATGGTTTTTGTGGGATAATTTTCCCTGGCAAAATAATCTGTTTAAACTGATTTTTAAACAATATGTATATGATTATATACATAACTTTATTATTTGATAAATAACTTATTTTATTCTTACTTATTCCAATATATTAATATTTACTACTTTTAAATGTAAATCTCCCATTAATTTCAATTAATTAAAAAAAAATTGATAATATTTATGTACTTAAAATACTTATCTTCTCTAATAAAGTAGTTATTTGTTAATTATTTTAGTCTTACTATTCCAATATCTTGATATATTTACTTTTAAACGTAATTTCCTATTCGATTTCAATTAAATTTGAGCATTAGAAGTTATATATCCCTAAAATTACTTCAAATATTTTATCAATATAATAAAATATATTTGATATATTCAATTCACTATTAAAAGTTAGGTATGACTTAATTACTTCAATATTATTCAACATTAAAAAAAATATGTTCAGCAATTTATCTGATTATGATAAATCTACTAAAATTAATAAATCAATAAATTATAATATGCATATATATATATATATATATATATATATATATATACAGCGGCGCCTATTTGCGTGCTGTTTTTCTAAAAAAAAAATACATATGAACTAAATTGTCTGGAAACAGTCATTACTCACATTTCGAAGCACTACACTACAGGGTTGACTTCTTCTTCTTTTTCCCAACCCATCGCTGCTTCGATGCCTGCGTTCCAGTTTCCATTTTCTTAGTTCCAAATCCATAGTCCAAATCCATTCCAATCCATTTGTCTCCTTGTGGGAATCACATATGGTGATGTGGACATCAAAAAAAGAAAAAAAAAATTTATCACCATTCCATCCTCGAAATTTCCATGTTTTCTTTCCAATCCATTTCCAATTTCCAAATCCATTATGGTCCGTTTCTTATTTCTGGTAGAAGAAAACTGGAAGAGATCGCCATGTGGGGTAGATCACATACGTCTCTGTTTTTCCCATTTTCAGAAAAGACTGGTAGAGATCGCCATGTGGGGATCAACTATGGCGATATGGGCAGGAAGCGGTTCGTCTCTTTTTTTTTCCCTCAGAAAAGACTGGAAAAGGTCGCCATGTGGGGATCAGATCTTAAGTTGGGCGGTTAGCCCTAAGCTGACCCGTGGTCCTGGTGTGGGTATAGGGAATAGAAAACACATCACTTTACAAAAGGGTTACACTTTACTTCAACTTAGAGTTCGACGCCATTATAGCTCAATGTCTTACTCTATACTCATTACAATAATTACAAGTATGGATCATTCACAATACCATCCATCCGCATCGATGATGTATGAATATACTATATGTAACTATGAGTAACTATATGTAACTGAATATGAATGTCCTACATAACTATATATATTATAATCTAAACTGTGATGTTTATGTTATCGTTCTACATACTCTAGTCTTTAGCATATACATCGATTCCTCAATAACTACCTCGAGATACCCTGTTCTGTGTGTCAAGGTTATCTTGGGCTAAACAATGTGTAATAGTCAACATGTTGTTGGTGGGTCAGTTATGAGTTATCAATATATGCTTAATAACATTAATTAATAAGAATAAGGTCGAATTCTATAACTTAGGGTTTTTAGGTAATCTCGTATAGGAATGGATGATTCCTATACTACAATACCTACCCTATGACCAGACGGGAGCACCGCCATCGAAAGACATACGAACTCTAGCGAAGTATTTCAGAACCTCGAAATCCCAAGCCTTATTGGGGAGTGATGCCAATGCACACCACACAGTGTGTGGGAGCAGAGACATTAAGAAACGAGGTGGAGCATTGCTGGATTTCCTGATGATGCACAACCTACAGCTGTGCAATCATGGCAACAGACCGACCTTTGTGACAAGTGTGAGAGGGGAGGTCATCGATATCACGGTATGTACCAGGCATATGATTGACCTAGTGCATAACTGGCATGTGGCGGAGGAACCGTTTATCTGACCACATGTACATACGATACACGATCGGATTGTCAGAGGCATTGCCTACATAGCACAGGAACCCAAGGGCCACCATGTGGGACTCTCACCGCGAGAAACTACAAGAGGCCCTTGGGGACTGCCCAACGAAGGCACCTACAGTGCTGGAGCTAAGCATAATGGTAACCACTGTTACTTCAGCGATAAGAACAGGCTTTGAAACCTCATGATCACAAATAGTAGCAATTACAACATGTGCTCAAATTATGGAGGAGAGCGCCTATGGGAATAGGCAAATCACAATCATAGTGAGCAACCTGACAGTGCTTAAGGTACTAGAGTCACACACAATCACCGCACAATGTGTACGGAATTGTGTGAAAAAAGGAACTGAAACTGTAAACGCACTAGCTAAAGCGTGGGCATAACAACTACTGATTGAGCCAGGGCCAACCTGTGGCATTTCGCATGTCACAGCGAAATCTGTAATTCGAAAATGGCTCGAGACAGAGCACCATGCCTACTGGAGGGAATTGCCCCGTATGTCGCACTCCAAGCGACTAATGGGAGATCTCCAGCAGCAACGGGTCAAAAATCCACTGACGGTCAGCAGACAAGAAATAAGGAATCTTGTTGCATTCCTGACCGGACAAGCCCCATGCAACAAACAGCTCTGTACGATGGGTCTGATAGATCAGCCCACATGCAGGAGTTGCGACGTGGAAGAAGAGACACCCATGCATATGCTGTGTCAGTGCACGGCATACGCAGTTGGTCATCGAACATACCTCGGAGACGATAAGACTACACTCGAGGAAATCAGAAGTATTCCCTATATCATGCTACTGAATTTCATAGAATACACCGGACTGACGAGGAGATAGCAATATGTGAGGGCACAATAGGACTCTAATGACCGCAGTGCAGTGGGGCTCCCCCTGGGAAGGAGAACCAACTTCACGGGGGAGGGGTTTTAGTCGGTAAGAATCCGGCACACCCAGGGACACTGGTCTCCGAGGCGTCTATGCAAGATTTCTCATCCTCTAAGCAAAAAAACTCATATTAAACATAACAATATCTTTATTCATACAAACTAAACTTATTACATGACTTACAATTACATTGTGGAATTATAATTACATTACCTATACTCAATACAAACAAATTACAAACTATTCTTACCCATCACATACACATACTGCTCCGCACTCTGTAATTCGGATGGGCCTCAGAGGCTTACCTATGAAACGTCCATAACCGTTGATCTTAGCTAGAACTATGGCCCCTCGTATAACCTTTCCAAATACAACGTTCTTCTTATCCAGTTCTTCCATATTTGTAAATGTTATACAAAACTTTGAATTATTCTTTTGATCTCTTACCCTAATCATGGACAATACACCAGCTTTTGTATGCTTAAGCGTGTGACTTTCTTCGTCGAATGTTTCACCATAGATAGAGAATCCACCTTTACCAGTACCTTTGGTGATATCACCAGTTTCTAGATACTGACCCTTAACTATTCTATGAATCAAGCAATTCTTAAATGTTAGATCATTCTCTCCTTTACATATCGCCAAGAAATTTTCTGCAGTGACGGGAACGTGATCGTGGTATAGTTCAATTATCATTCTTCCCAAATATTCTCCTCCTTCCACTCTGAATTCTAGGTAACACAACGGACGTTTGGCTGTCTTGGGCAGAAGACCACCGATGGATGGTTGTGCTCTGAGTGTTTCATCCAAAGATGGTCTTTTGTTTATTGTGAAAGGAAATTTGGCACGTAAAGATATATTGTAGAAAAGGAATTGCCACTCTTTTGCTTGCTCTTTCCTTTGATATTTAGATTGAACTCTTTGTAATACTAGATGAAATTTTCTATTTTGTTGTTCAATTTGCTTCATGTTTATTTCATGTTTCCACCATTGCGAAGTGGTGAAGTAAGCGTAAGGGTTTATAGTGTTTACGTATCCCCCTTTACGATCAATCGCACAAATAGCTCTTAATATCTCCTTATTTTGCCTATCCAACACATAAACATTATCCAAATCCTTACGCAGCTTCGCGAAATTCACATAAAATCTGGGATTCATTTTGGGTGGTTTTGCATCCACAATAGGAACGGCCTTAAAAACCCTCTCTAGGTGCATGTTGAAAGTTTTCAAGTCTGCCTTCCATTCTGGAGGCTCTACTTGGTATTCCAAATATCTGGGTTCTGTCTTTGGTATGAACACTTTCTTCTTGGACTTGTGAAGCATTTGATAACTTTGAATTTTGGAACTGAATATTCCTTCTAAAATTGGGATGACAGTGAAAATTCGTACAAAAATTGTTGTGTCAAACTCAGATCGCATATACCGTGATTACTGATAGCTTAGGTACAATAGTGACCTATAATTATGCCCAATTCCGCTAAGGAACATATTATTGAGAATTAAAATCAATCAACCATGACGTGATGGAAATCCATTCTAAACTTAAAGAGGTCAACTTAGACTTTGAACATCCGTTGTGAAACTAGGGGTATGTTGCGATTGTAGGAACTCAGCCGACTTTACTGGGCGTCATATTTTTGTTCTGCGGAAATAGGCTGTTGCCGAATTGGTCAATTCGGATTAATGGAAATCTGATATGGGGACGGTTCGAAGTGATATGCTGTTTAAACAAGTGAATGTTGCTATAACATTTTAATTTTGCGTAGAGGTGTTATTTCCAAGTTATGGACACTGAAAATCAGTGGAAGAAAACTTATGTAGATTTTGGTAAATGAACAAATCCTCATCTCAATCAATTGGTGTAATTTTGGATTCTGGAAAATATGATGTTGCCAAATTTACCACCCTAATTCCTTGGAAGTTATATGTGCGGATATTTGAAAATCACAAATTGTTTAATTTGGCTTATGTTAGAAAGAAAGGATAAAAGTTCAATTAATTATTCAATAAACATTGAAAATATGACAACGGAAATATGAAAAAAAACATACATACGACATATTCAAGTTTTATAGCTTACAGTTGAGCTTTCTTCTAAGACGAGGTCAAATTCTTTTTCTCTATACATCGTCATCTCAAGTACACACATAAATCAATAGAAGCTTTTTACTTTTAAACTATACCTTATCTGGTCTCTAGGTGGATTCTATTCGCCGAGTATGAGTGTGCCCTAAGTAGCCTGATTAAACCCAAAATGTCTGCCTGCTACATCCGGCCTATCAAAATCTGTGCAGAGTTCTTGCATCTTTAAGTTGGAATGCAGCGAAGACCCCTGTCCGCACAAAACACCGAGAATCAGTACCACTAATACGATATTATGGCTTGGGTATAACGATCGAACAGGAGATCTGGATACATTTTTCTTCCTCTTCAAGAGTATGCTATCTGCCGGAGCATAGAATTCGATGACCTTGGTTTGTTTTCCGAGGAGGATCTATTAGCTTGTATGAACCTGATGGTCGAAAAGGGGAATTCCGGTAGATCTGGCACTTTTCGTTTCTGACAATGGTCTATTCCCGACGAGTGCTTCAGATGTTAATACAGCACTCGTAGGGTCGCATTATCGCGATGGGGCCTTGTTCTTATTCGAAAGCTCGGACGATCGAATATTTCGAACAAGATTTCTGTATTTGTCCCACCAGCATCAAGGTGTTTAAAGATGCTCCCGTCCGATACTGAAAATACTATTATCTGGAAATCAGCATAAGGTAAGTAAAACTCTTTTATCTCAGCTCAAGCTGCCGAGGATTCATTTTTCTTTTCATCAGGAGCTCTACAATGTGTATATTATCTCATTAATCGGTAAACAAAGAAAATCATTGGAGCAAAAAATTTCGAAATATTGGTATTAAAGAAGTTCTCACTATGACGTTATTCCATGATGGATTTTCATTAATGTGAATTGAAAAGCATAGCAATTGGATTGAATATAACATTGTTCAACTCTGAATACATATTTGAATTTTTCCTTTGAAAATGTGTACCAGCGATGAGCGTAAGGCTTATTATGAGGTTATAATTGAGAATATTCGTTGATATTCCGTAATGTGGTTTTGCAAGGACCAATTGATTTGATATCTTTGATGTTTGCTGGTAGAGCATTCTTAGATGTGAGTTGACGAATGAAAAATGTAGTTATAATGCTCTTCCAATTCTAAAAGTTCTCAAGAGTTAATAATCAATAAGTTTTGGAATGTATGATATTATCGTAGTGAATGTAGTGCTGAGATAGGGTGTAGATATTGAATTTGGACAGAGTGAGCTGAATGTCGTAGTATCTAAAATTTACTGACATTAAATCTCATCCTGAATAGTAGACTTTCGCGGATAGGTAATCTCGAAAATTGTTGGTTTCCGAACATCACATCTCAATATCCTTTTCACCCCATGGAAGTTGGAACGAAAGGTTCCCTCTCATTGCTAGATGTAGTAGTTAGTCGACAGATTGACGGTACTATTGGACATGCTGTGTATCAAAAAAATGGCCTTCCCCAGCATCATCCTGCCCAAAGGCAATCTGTCATAAACTCCTTTGTCCGGAGCTGTTAATTTATCGGAACCCCTATTCTTGAAATCAGAATTAAGACCACTTTCTTCTGTCTTATTATCATAAATTTCTCCCATATAACATTCAAAAAGCCATGAAAGAATACACTCCTCCTAAAATTTCAAATCAATCTGAGCCACAAACACTTCAACCCTTTTATCGACTGCCTATTGTCATAAATTGAAAATATAACAGATCGAATTCCCAAAATTCTTAATAATTATAATGTTTCCCCTCGTTTCTCCACACTTCCAAAACTATCTCAGTTTTACAATCCTATCAAAGACGCTCTTCCTTCTCTTCGTTTAGGAGGTGTTTGTAGCATTCCATGTTCTTGCAGTAAAGTCAGGTGAAACAGGTCGTACAGTAGCTACCCGTGTTGAAGAACATGACATCAGAAGATCCGTACTTGCGGAACATAAGTTTGACGCTCATCATCAAATCCTTTCCAAGAATACTAAAATCCTAGCCCTAGCCCCAGAGAGAAATTCTTGCAGCTATAGAAATCCTCAAACATCCACATAATCTAAATATTACCTCCCCAACATTTGAAACTCATCCTCGAAAATTCCACTTCGCACGGCATGGTCTAGTGACGGAACGGAGTTAACCACCGGAATGAAGGCAGTGAACTGTGTAGCGTGAAGGTTTCTTCCTGCAATAATAAAAACCGCTACAGAAACCAGAAGAATCAGTTTCAGTTGCAGCTTCAAACCTGCCCTAAATATGCCACCTGTATTGGCTGGCGAAATGTCGGCATCAAGTCGTGCTATTGTGATGAGGAATACATCCGTAATCCAACGATTTTCAAAATTCATTAAATATCTTGAGCTCCTTTATCACATTCCTGTAAAATCGCTTATATTTCACTGCCTTATTTCCTTCCTTCAGATACATAAAATCCTAGCCCAAGCCCCAGAGAAAAATTCTTGCAGCTATAGAAATTCTCAAACATTACCTACCTACCTCTGTTTTCATGTAATTTTCCTTGGATGGTGTGCCTATCGATATCTACGTAGAAAACATACTTCCTATTGCAAACAATTCCTGCCCTCCGGATCTAGTTGGATGTGTCCACCATCAAAGTAACGATAACTTTGGTAGTTATATGTGTACCTGCAATTAAATCAAAATGTATTCAACAATCAAATTCAATTATTGCTGGAAACAACAATTATTAACTTGAAACTCTAAAATATTATGAATTTTTTTATATGAATACAGAAAATACTCCTTACTGTATATCTGTTTAGTGAATTCCATGGTAATGATGGCCATGCCTGCAGTTTCTCTATAATTAATTACAAAGTTGTTTGTAGTATTTGTTTGAAACTACGATGTTGGCGAAACTAAAGTTACAGGTATTTATTAGATTAGTGAAAATCCTTTTGATACTTATTTCATTCAAGAATATGTTATGTATGACTCTAAAACAATTATATCATCGTCTTTTGCATTTTCTATTATGAACAGTTCAAAACATACAATATAAATACTGATAAATTGTATTTTGATTGACATTTCAGAAATTTATTTTAATTTAAGCTTCTCGGAAATTTATTTTTGAAACGCAGTTACTTACCTCTAAATATGAAAAAAACCGTCTGAGAATTCAAAAATTACATCGGATAATACTAAAAAATACACGTTATGGTTGAAATCTAGCAGTTAAACTATTGCGAAAACTCATTAAAGGTACACAAATCAAATTAGCGGTTGTAAGTTTTCAATTTGCTGTTGTAACCTGAGGTTACGAGGCTCAGCGTCATCAGCCACATACATTGGCTCAGAATATGTAGTCGGTGTGACAAAAGCTGGTGTGAGATTATGCATTCGGGACTGGGTGAAACAACAAACCCGGCGAAAAACACAACTGAAGAACTATTCAATATGAGTAGAAACCAGATTCAAACAATAACAGGTCTCCTCGTACTGGTGATAGCCCAATAAGAGGATGTATAGATCGTTGTTATTACCACTACAGTATTAAATGATTGGGCATTGTTAAAATAATACGTTTCTGTTGATTTCATAATCGTTATTTATAAAATATATTTATATTTGCATTAACATTAAATGTACATTATACGTAAATTAATAGGAAACAGAATGAAAAAGGAAGTTGTGGTATACCATATTCCGTTCAGGAATAAAAAATAACGATAAAGAGATTCTCCTTCCCACTGTTGTTCAAAATAGAGTGTTCCATATGAGCAGGTTTGTGTCTATATTGAAATATATTTTTAAGTAGTTCAAAAATGTTTCTGGTTCTGTTCAAAACTTCATAAGGTCCCTCATTTGATGCTGGCAGTGCATTTTTAATTTTTTCTATTCTAACGGAAACGAATTTGCAATAGTCTAAATTATTTTGGTCAACCGATTGCGTTTTCGCTGGCGATGATGACTGATTATAATTGTCACTAGGAATACCACTAGAGGTCAAATTATTTCTCGCTCATGAATATTTTTAGAAAATTTTCAAAATATTCATGAGCTCGAAAAAATTTCCGGATATTAATTTGACTTCGCGTGGTATTCGGTAAGAAAATTCCACACCGAATTGTGGTGGAAAATCAAATATTTTTAAAATTTATTTTTCGATTCTCAACAATGCAAATTATTTTCTTCATCAAGTCACCAGCGAAACATGTGTGGTCGACTTGATTGTTGAGTTGCCATGGTAACTAAGTGAGACCCTAACCTCGAAATTATTATTTCACTTTCGAAGCTGTCAAGTGGCATGACATTTTTCGCAGAGGTCAAGAAAGTAAAGAAAATATTCGCCAGGAGATTGAGCAGTTGATAACCGCGAATACCAAGAAATCGAAGTCAAGCGTATGGAGGCAGTTTACAAACTTTTGCGCAGAAAAATCGTATAATTCTGATAGAGCGGATATACCTGTGGAAAAACTGGAGCTTATTCTTGAAGACTATGGGTTCAACATGCGAAAAAAGAACTTCGAAGACTACAAGGAGAGTGTTATCAAAGTTTTATGGACTTCCACAGCCAAGCAGTTGCAGGAACAGTTTTTTGAAAAGTATAATCGCAAATTTAATCCATTCTCTGACATATACTTTATGAACGCAAGAGCTTCAAAAAATGCTAAGCGCCGGAAGCTACAAATGGATCCAACCAAGAGAAAGGAAAGTTCATCTGCACTATCAGCAGACGAGCTGGGAAAATTATTGAGCTTTGGGACGAAAACAATCCGGAAGGACTGCAGAAAAAGCTTTTCCACGTTGCTGGTCATGAATTGACCTGGAGAGGAAATGAAGGAGCGGCAGCACAACTCGAATATTTTGTGGAGGAAATTGACAATAGAGGGGAACCAACCCGCATTGAGTATAATCCGGTTTTTTCCAAAACCACCCAAGGCTGTTCAAAGAAAATGGCTGACATTAAGTGGCTAGTACTGAATACACTCAACGAAGGAATATGCCCAGTGAAACTGTTCAAAAAACTAACAAGCAAGCGAGGCCTCATCAAAACGAAACGTTTATTTTTGACGCCAAATCCAAACTGAAAGAATCCCAGTTCCAAAGGCCGGTACAAGAACAGTCCAGTAGGACAGAATACAATATCTTCCTGGTTCAAATCCGCTGCATCATTGATTGGAATTGATGTCAAAAAGATCAAAATAACAAATCATTCTCAAGGGCCACTGCTGTTTCAACTTCAGCCAAAACGGGAATTCGAGAACAGCAATTGATTAAAATAACCGGTCATGGTAGCAGCCACTCAATAAAACCATATCTGCAAATAGACTCGGGCCATCATCAGGAAATGATTGACGCAATGAGGTCTGCTTCAACTTCGGCAAAGACGATTCGAGAATCTCTGAATCAAGAACAAGCAACTACTTTCAATCAACCTGCCATAGTTTATAATAATTGCGTTTTCCATATAAACACTAATTGCAATAGTCAAAATAATATAAATAATTAGATTTATTATCACTTGTAACCATTCATATAAAATAAAAAACTAAAAACTCATCATTGCGTCAAAGTTTCGATACCATACTCTAGATATGGGTTACAAGCCTGCGATAATTCTGAAATTTTTACTCATTGTAGTTGCATGAAAATGGCAACCTAAAGCGTAACATAATATATTCTTCTATTTTATTATATCAATTTTGGATTACTACAAGTGGTAGAAAGTTATAATTTTATCAAATTTAATGTGCTTGCAGTTTCGGTAATGGCCATGTAATGGCTTCTCAGCCTGCCCTTTAAGATATTGTTTTCTACTCATTGTAGTTACACGGTAATGCAGTTTTATAATGAAATATATTACATTCTTTGATTTTTTTATTTACTCCGGGCTGCTACAAGTTGTAAAAAATGAAAAAAATATTAGTTTTATAGATCCATACCTACAGATTACATAATAATATTCAGTTTCTCTTCACACCAATGGACTCTTAGCCTATAAACTGTTGATTACTACTGACTTTAGTAGCTCAAAAGTGCCATTTAAGGACAAAAAATATAATATTCTTTAATTTTATAGTTACTTGAGCTCACTACAAGTGGTAGAAAGTTATAATTTAAGAGGTTTTTCGGGAAGCTGCATGAACAGATTCATAGCGCGTCATAGCTTTGTCAGCAATTATTTAGCCCTTCAAATTGATAATTTCTACTCATTGTAGTTGCATGGGAATACTATTTCAAGATAGAAAATAGTATATTCTTCAATTTTACATAAGTTTTGAGTAACTTCAAGTGGTAGAAAATTGTTTTTTTTTTGGGTTTTTATTAACGTGCGTTATGCGCGCTTTGATGGTATGGAATTCATAACCAGCGTCAGCAAGCATCAATCATAGGAGGCTGTGATCATTGTATTTAGACACTCCGAAACATCAAAAAAACTCTTGTTTTGTTGCAATAAAGAATATTGCACAGCCAGTAAAACCAATAAAATTCTTTGTTTAAAAAATGAATCGATTTGAAAATCATACTATATGCAAAATATGCGTGAAATTGTCTGATGTAAAGATCAATCATCGTACCATGACTCATTTATTCGCATTAATAGGGGATTGTGGCTCCAACTTGAAGAAAGAAAATTTGTTCCGAATTGTCCACGAATATTTGCATCTAAACTACGCAAAATTGAAAGTACTGAATGGGAAAAAGGTAAATAAATTAGTGTCCAAATATTATATATATTTTATTAGACATAGACACTTAATTGGAAACATTCAAAGTCCTGCATTTTCGCCATTAAGAAGAGAGGTGTCCGAAGAATATAGAAAACATCTTAGCTTTGTAATAAAAATGTATCAAAACTAAATATTATGTGAACAAATAGAAACCAGTCTGTTAAAAATGGTCTGTTATTGTAAACGTCGAAAAATTTCCAGTATAATTCGCTGTTGGGTATCCCACGAGAGAAAAATTTCCACTAAAATACCTCCGTTGCCATGGTGATCTGTCAAAATAACGTATTTTGATTGGTTCAAAATTACAGGTGTGGAATTTCCCAAGGAAACGTTCACCATGCCATTGCTTGTCTGATTATTATTTGTTGTACAAATTTCCTCTGATCCTATTAATTCCAGAAAAACTGTTTGATTCGAATTGACCACCAGCGTTTGTGGCTATCAGAGTTTGGGACGCCGAAATGTGAAATTTATTTATATTATTGATGCTACAGAGCTATTTTGGAGTGAATTTGCTCCCAGTCAAGAAATCTAGGGGCTCATATCGACAGTCTGTACACTACTGGTCATTAACGCGATTGAACAATAGGTTGCTGGACCAATCAAATGGCGGATTAGGAGCGCAGAAAGTCGCAGTTCATTCGAATTAGTTTTGTATATTGATCGTTGTTTATTATTGAATACAAGCTCGAAATATCTGTAAAATATGACCACTTCTGTGGGTCAGCTGTATGATTGTAGAGACAGAAAACATATTGAAAATGATTCGGAAACGTTAAATGGTTACATTCTATGTTACAGAAAGTAGAAGTAGGTATTGCAAAGAATCGTTTTAACTATCATACAAAAATAACAAAAGATTTCTTAGATGCTAACCTTCAAATATTAGTTTTGACCGCGGATAAATGTAATAAAACCGTCATAATGCATAGAAATGACTATGAAAGCAAAATAGAAAACCTTTTAAATGATGAAACAACTTATAAAAAATTAAAATCTGATCCTACTTTATCAGTACAAAGTAACATGAATAAATTGATAAATAAATGGCATAAGAATAAGATAAATCCTATTGAATTGAAAAATAAATTAATTTGCCATAATGGGCTAGCACCTTATATCTATGGGCTTCCAAAACTACATAAAAATGATATACCTCTAAGACCCATTGTTAGTAATATTAGAGCGCCTACTTACAATTTATCAAAATTTCTATCAAAATCTATCAATAATATAATAGGAAAAAATGAATTCTACGTAAAAGACTCATGGCATTTTTATGAATTTATGAAAAATCAATCCGTACCCGTAAACCATCAACTGATTTCCTTGGACTTTGTTTCTTTATTTACAAGTATACCTGTCGTTTTTGGCATTGAATAGCATCAAAAAACGTTGGGCAGAGATTAAAAACCACACACCTCTAGATCAATCGGAATTTATAAATGCTGTAAAATTTTGTTTAGAATGCACATACTTTCAGTATGGTGAGCCATATTTTGGACAAATATTCGGCACAGCAATGAGATCTCCTATTTCAGCTACCATTGCTAACTTCGTTATGGAGTTCATTAGATTTTCAGTCTGCATTCTTTAAACGGTATGTAGATGATTGCCTTATGTGTGTTCCCAACGATAAAATTCAATATGTAATTGATAAATTTAACAATTTCCACTGTAGACTTCAATTCACTTGTGAAATTGAATTAAACAAAAACATAAATTTCCTAGATATGAACATTAGGCATGATGCAGATGGAAAAATGAAAACCTCTTGGTTTACCAAAGAAGTTTGGTCTCAACGTTATCTCCACTTCAATTCCGTTGCACCAGCTTGTCATAAAAAAATATCATAAACAGTCTTACAGACCGCGCGATAAATTTGTCCCACGCAGATGACCGCCCCAAAAATTTAAAAATTGTTCGTAATACACTAGAAATGAATGGCTACCCAAAAACTTTTTTCAATCCAATCATTAAAGAAAGAATAAACAAAATCTATAATGGTTCGTCGTATAAGAATAACCTAAAAGGTAATACAGACAATTTTATAACTTTACCATACATTCCGGAGACCTCAGAGAAAATCAAAAAATGTTTGAAAAAATATGATATAAAAGTTGCGCATAAACCTACTAACTGTGTTGGGGAATATTTCTCAAATCTAAAACCTGTAATACCTAAAGATAAACAAACCCACACAGTATATAAATTGAATTGTTTAGATTGTGATGGAACCTATACACCTGCTGTCACATTAACTATCAGTTTGCCGTAGAGTAAATGCATCAAATAATCTCAGATGTCACATCGTTCATGTCACTTGAATCTTACAATGAGAATTTCGAACACTTCTGCAAGTCAAATATATGCATGTGATATATATTTATCACCAGAAAAAGTCTGTTTTCAATATGTTTCAGTGAAATATTATAATTTTATTTAAATAATTAATGGATGAGTGTCAAAAAGGTCGCTTGAAACGAGCCTATCACGCTCATAAGCAATGCAGTTCCTATATTCACCATTTTAGGGAAAATTTCAAATCTGTATGACCAATGTAATGGAGGAATTGTCTCAATAAGGAGCAAGGCACGCGTATACGCAAGCACGTAAATACACACGCACACACAGGTATTATCTCATAGTCTAGATCGAAAAGCTCGAAACGGATACATCCGCGAAAATCCGGAATTTTTTTTTTTTGGGTACATTACAATACTTTCCCTATGCAATTTAACTTCATCGAAGTAGTGACATCATATTACTATATCTCTGGTCATAGAGATACCTATCATGGAACGTATAAGTCATAGATTATAAAATGTACTTAATAATAAGATTAGATTGAATTAATTAGGTATTATTAAAGTGAAGTTTTCCATACATAGTCCTTTATGTTAATAATATTGACAGCACCTGACACATATTCGAACATCTTCAGCATAATGTATTTATTTGGCGTATATCCAAACCTATTTAAATTTGTAAGTCTACCTTTCGCACGAAAATGTAAAAAATATCTGTAAGTGAAAATGAAAATCTGAAATGCTATAATATACTGAATTGTTATTTGGTTTCTGCATGTGTTAACTCACGTGTTGATCAGATAATTGTCCACGATTTGAATACAAATTAAAGGCATTGATTGAGGTCTACTGCAGGAGTGCTTGACGTATCTTCCATCCCTATCCAGTTCCGTCTACATCTTCTAAATACAGGTGCATATTGAAATGTTTTTGATAGTGACTATTTTATGACTCCAAGTGAGATTGGATGAGTATTCTAGAATATAATAAAACATATATATCGCTGTGTAACAGAACAATATTGTGAGCAATTAAAATTCTAAATTTGAATTTGTAATTTATTCCGTTAATCTACATATTCTTAAAAATAAATGATCATCAAGTAAACGCCGAATCCACAGAGGTAATACCTTCGTTATTCATTGTACGGAACAATATGAATTCAATAACATCGTATTCAAGGGGTAGTCTAACTAAATGATGATTTTGTTATTTTAAAACGAATCAATTCATATTCAGAGCATTGTTGGTATAATCATAGACAAATGTTCATGAAGTTAAGCCTATTATTCTCATTCAACTTGAAACAATAGAATCAAATGAAACCAAAAAGTGAACGGGAGGTTTCTTGTATTGGGAGAACTGAATTGTATAAATTGTGAGCTTATAATTGTATAAAAATGTAATTACCATCATTACACTACCCTATCATATCCCCAGAAAAAAATATATATACAACGAAGATGTGATTCCTCCAATATTATGGTACAGGTACTTGATAGATTTCATTGTTTAAACCTTATCACGCTTCGGTTTGACATGTCACAAAATTCATACTTGTTCTTTTGGAGAAATAGTATCCGTTGCTACTCTCATTATGGTGAAGAGGATGAATCACAGATGAAATACATGTTTTCAGTTTAATTATAAACGTATGTACCTATTAAGTTTTGAATTTGATTAGAAGAGAATTCCCGGGTCAGCCATTTATTGAACACCATTTCAACTCTGTGTCAAGCTTCATCTTTTGACCAATTATTTCAATTTCATGTCTTAAGTCACCTTCTTCGACGTGCCAAACAAAAAAAGTTTATGAGATCCATTTGGGAGTTTCACAAACAACCCCGTGTTTCAGAAACAGAATCATCCGTCATAATATGATTGATGTTAGGAACCATTTCTCCGGTTGTCCATCTGTCAGTATATCATCATAGTCACATACCCACTTCCCTGGAATAAATTCCTAGCTGAACAGTTTCAGCAATACTTATCCATACCTATTGATAAATCGTAGACATAGAGATCGCTAGTATCGTTGACCTGCGGGTAATCACTTGCGCAGTCATGGCCAATCTGTTGGACACCGAATGGTCAGGAATGCTGCTGGAATTGTACCATCATAGATAACCGTTTGTAGCTAGTATTGACATTGCCCCATTTGAGACCCTTCTACCAAATAATTCCTTCTGTTCCTTCGTGACCCTGATCATTCTACAGGGTGAGTCAGTTTTTTGTAGACAAACTTCAACAGGAGATAGAACAGATGTCTTTAAGGAGAAAAGTTCCCATAAACATATGTCGTAGAAGGCTTCATTTTCGAGATACAGGATGTTGAAATTGAAAAAAAAATTTCGTTTTTTGCGAATATCTCCGGAACCGTTTGTCGTAGAGAAGACAGCTTCTGTGAGCAGTGTCTACTCATAGTAAGCTATGTTCTGTGCGGTAAAAAATTTTTTTTTTAGTCGTAATTGGTGAAGATTTGAAGGGGTAGTGGGTGTTTTTCTCCCCAACTTCTACGCAACTGAAACAAGTACGGTTTTGAGACAACCATTTGAATAACCAATGTTTTTTACAGAAAAAAGTACTCCTGGTCATGAGCTCTAAAGTCGACCGTTTCCGAGAAAAATCTACTTTTATGTTGAAAAACATGGTCAATTCTTACTAAATAAACAAAATAAACAATAGTACCTTTTTTGTGCAAAAAACACTGGCGGTTCAAACGGTTTTCTCAAAATTGTACTTTTTTCAGTGGCGTAGAAGCTGTGGAGAAAAACACTCACTACCCCTCCAAAATCTTCATCAATTAAGAGTGAACAAATTTCTTTTATCGCACAGAACATAGCTTACTATGAGTAGAAAAAGCTCACGAAAGCTGTCTCTTGTACGATAAACGGTACCGGAGATATTCGCAAAAAACGAAATATTTTTTTTAATTTCCACACCCTGTATCTCGAAAACGAAGCGTTCTACGACATATGTTTATAGAAGTTTTTCTTCTTAAAAACACTTGTTCTATCTACTGTTGCAGTTTGTCTACAAAAAACTGACTCAGCCTGTATATATATTTGCTATGTCAGCAACAATAATGTTCGAATCTCCACAAAATTGAGAAATATCTTCCTTTCTTGCAGGTCACACCATAACTTGTTATCTGAAGACTATGTGCATAAGGCCAACGATCCAGGATTTCGAAGTTTGTTGGCTCAAATACTGAAAGGATGAGTGTAATCAACCCCACAATTGAAGAGAACTCTACATTGCGTCAATCTTTCAACTAGCAAATCTGCCATTAACTGCTATTTATTTCGGTCGCGTTATCATACAAGTTACATAAAATAACGTTGGTTTTGATTATATTCCTTCCACCCACGAGACAGTATCTCATAAGTTCATAACGTTCACAAAGAGTGATAAGCCCTGCTATTTTAAATTTGGATATCAAAATAAGTTGGTGTTTCATATCATAATCGGAATGTGATTTGTACAAACGATATCCCACACGTATCCCCCCTTCATCGTCAATGGTCTTAGGAGAGTTAATTTACTTACTCTCCCTATATTTTGAAATTATGCAAGGTCTGAACAAAAGTATCAAATTGCATCAATTCTATTAACCTTCTTATAGGTCCCTTCGATTCTGTTACCGATGAATATCTGCTCTCCTATCAGAGGGATTTAAGAAACACATTGTTTATAAACCTTACATAAAATGCCATGCTCTTCTTCAATCTTATCAGTGAAGAATAGCTTGCAAATATAACAAAATCCTTTGTACTACCGACAAAAAAATGTTTGTTTTCTGTTTTTGTTCAGGTACACTACAATAGATATATCAAAATTCCGATCTGAACATGTCTCGCTTGATTGTCCCAACTATTCAAACTATTTCCACCGTAATTTGTTATCCATAATTATTATTGGTGAAACTTTTATAGAATTATGTTGCAGCATTGTCTATAGGCTTGAAATATCTCTAAAATTTGATGTCTTGAAGATTTTGAATTAGCTATACTCGATGAATATCACTTGATAGAATATCTTGACATCCACACGTGCGTAGTGCAATTGTGGAACCAAACCAGAAATATCATGGCAAGCGCCTTCTAACTATGAGCTAGTTGACTGAGCACTGAAGCTCCACATAATTCCAATTTAGGTATAGTCAACACTGTCATCGGAACTACCATTGGTTGAAAACCATAGATATTATATATACATACATGGATAGCGCATGAGAGATTTTCATTGACTCCAACATATGGAACAGCTGATAAGTGGCAAAACATCGTTCTAGCCATAAGAGTACATGTTACTGTAATCTATTATATTATGTTGTTTTCAAGAGAAAATAGCAATATTTTGACACAGAAAACTTCTTTAGTGCTTTGTTCTTTAGTTGTGATT
Organism: Endomychus coccineus; assembly: GCA_958510875.1. Taxonomy (NCBI): domain Eukaryota; kingdom Metazoa; phylum Arthropoda; class Insecta; order Coleoptera; family Endomychidae; genus Endomychus; species Endomychus coccineus. The sequence goes on from OY294069.1 coordinate 113,035,188, forward strand.
AGTTGTTTGGCTTTTTACTCTCATTTTATGAAATGATATTGTGTAATAACTCTTCGACGACAATGAAGTTATAATAGTGAAGTGTGTGATTAATTAGTCTTATTGGATACATAAATCTAAGATATAGCAATGGTGAAATCGTGTTCTGCATTTGGATGTACAAATCGCTATCAAAAAGGAGGACCTAGTTTTCACCGGTATTCACAAGTTTAGTAGATACTAGATAGTGGTAGTAGATACTTAATTCACAATAATGTAATTAAAACGTACTATATTAGAAGTACAATTTTAATCGACTATTCACAATCGAAAATAGAAACTAATGGTGTAATAATTACTTTTCATTTCAGTTTTCCTTCAGATGAAAATTGAAACAAAAATGGGTAATAGCAATGAGGATAAAAAACTTCGTGCCCAACAAGAATTATCATCTTTGTAATGAACACTTTACAGAAAATGATTTCGTGTATTCATTTGGAAAGAATCTTATCTTTAATGTAATTTTGTACATAATACTATTTTGTATTATTGTTGCTGAATCAAAAAAACCGATCAAATAAAATTATAACTTGATAATTCATGAAATTCGTAAACTTCATTAAGTTGTTCAGTCTGATCATAAAATTTTCTCCCACAATTATGTACATCTTAAGATATACTCCGTTCCAGCCAACCTAACGTATATAAATAAGAAATTTTACCATAGTGATAACCGGCCCCAATAAACCCCGTGGATCGAAAATCTCAAAAATTGTGGAAAATATTATTCGTTTACTCCTCTTTCTCATTCGAGTGTCTTCCTATATCGTAGTACACTTGAATCCGTCCAATTCGGAGTTTCACAACATACCAAGTGTTTCAGAATCAACCGTTTCTCCCAAGTCTGTCAGTATTTCATCATAGTTTGATACTCACTCCTGCAAAATAAATTCATAGCTGAATTACTGTTTCAGCAATATTATCCGTATCTGCTAATGAATCGATAGTTTCGCAGGCCTTTGGATAGTCACTCGCGCAGTCATGGCTAATCTGGAGACACCGAATGGCCAAGAATGCTGCTGGAGCTGTACCATAGGTAACCGTTAACTAATAATGACCTATTCCCTGCTGCCAAATAATTCCCACTGTTCCTTTGTTATCCTGATCATTCTATAGATATTTGCCATGTCAGGCGAATCTTCCTGTCCTGTAGGTCTCACATCGAGCGTGTCATATAAAGAATGACTTGAATTAGTTTTCCTTAAGGCGTCGACTCTCAGTTTGGTGATTGTACTACTGAATTTTATCAAACTCTGATGCTGGAGGAATAGAACGTTCCTATTTTCAGAACCTGCTTCAACTTTTGAGATAATATGTCTCAACTCCAAATGATCATCAATAGGATTCGTATCTTCAAAGAAGAATATTTCACCAGACAAAATTCAGCGTAATACGTTTTTTTTGCGCAATACGTGGACAATTACCCAATTCCATCGGCCTGCATACAATATCTCATAGAATATTGACGCACCCAGTAACAGTTCAATTTTTCCCAAAACATTGAAGTTGACGTCAGTCAATTGTACCTTTTGTGGTATTGTCAAGGATTTTGCGTTCACTCTTGCTCACTGTAATTTATTAGAAATTGTATTGATAACCAAAAACAAAGTTTCATAAGCCCATTGAATCTCGAAAATATTGTAGGTTTGATCAAATTCATTATATCTGGCGAAATAGAACTTATTCGTCAGCTTATCCCAATTTATCTGCTAATTCCTGGTCTATGGAATGTCACTGACTCCCATACTCGAATAATACTCTTGTATTGTATTGTTTATAACAAAAGCTCTTTATTTCTTGTCTTAGCGTAATTGGAACCGTATTAGGAGTTTCATTTGCAATGCCAGGTTAAAGTGTGAAAATGCATTTTGCAGTGTAACTGTTGATTTTAGAAAAAATATCAGGGGTTTAAAAAGGGTTTAGGATTCGATTACGTTTAAGAATACCTTATTTTATTAGTCATATAATTCCACTTATCAAGTACCCCTTAGCCAACCCGTTTGTTATTCTGCGAAAATATAGGGACTCTAAAAGTGGAGGGAGGTTTGGATTTGACCACGCAAAATTATTTATATTATTCAAATAACTTAATACACGATAATTTGTATTATTTATTAACTTTATAATGTATGATATATTTTTCGTGATGAAATATCAAAAAACAGTTCTTCAATTTCATCTTATTATATGTATCGATTTTGCAAGCTAATACACTCCCCAATCCTTGCAACCTCATCTGATGGGGTGCAAAAAGAACTCATATTCTTTAAATTTGATATGTTCTTATATAATATTTCTCCATATTCATGCAGAAATCCTGCTTATCAACCTACGAAGTATGGATGTCTACCCTCTAAAAATTGAAAAGTGACCATAGAAATATACTCATCTATGTAACATTCAATTCTAAACACTTTCTATGTCTTGACAATTTTGCCTAAAACCAATTGCCTGGCTACAAAATGCAATACAATTTATTCGGGGTGGGGGTAAGTAGAAGATGATTAATTGACATTGAAAATAGTCAATTCCTACAGAAACCCAGAATTGTAACATTTTTATTATCTTGAAATTTTTCTCTAAAGCCAAAAGCCTGGTTACAATTTTAAATATTCAACATGGGGGTATAACCAACAGGTCGGCTAAGCAGTAGTTAATGAGTAGTATTATATGAGTAGTAAAAAAATGGTATTCTTATACAGAATAAAATTTCCTCTTTTTCCCTAAAATCAGTTACGCTGCAAAATGCATTTTTATATTCTAACCCGTCAGTTGAATTTTCAAGTTGGTTCTCATCTCATTCGTAATCAGCGACCCCTCAAATCCCTTGCACGTGAATTTGAAGCAATTCGGTTGAAAATTCAGATAGATATGAAATAGGATTGCTACCAACCCCTGTAGTAATTAGATAGAAGCAATCAACAAAATATAGAGGATAACATTTTTTATCTGTCTAAAAATTAAGCAAATGCTGAAGGTGTCATGAAAATCGATCCACATAGAAAAAAGTAGGTTGAAGTATTCATTTTTTCTACTGATACGGTGACCAGTACGATCACATATATCCCTCTGAACAGGATGGTATTATAGACAACTCGGATGGAGACATCGGAGCAACACCAGATCAGTGTGATAGCCCTACCCTCCTGTGGTATATTCAAGTCAATACACGCAGAAATGAATACGCACGGCCTACATACTTGGATATGCAAATAAAACTGGAAGTTCCCGAATTCCTTATCCAAGCAATTCAAGCCAGTAATGAAACAGTATTGGATCCACCCATTTCATGCTGAATGTGCACGAAGTGGTAGATCTAAAGTGTTTAATAAATGTACAAAAGTAGAAAGAATTTTTCGAGTACTAGCGTATGTTAATGTCTTCCCTTGATGACCTCTTAGAAGAAATGAAGCCTTTCATCATAAAACAGACAACTGCGCATGACTATTTCGAACGTGACGACACTGGTGTTCATCAGTGTAACCGGTGCGGCAAAAGCCTATATAATTAGGATCCCCCAAACAAACTGGTTTGTAATGGAACGGCTGCAAAGAAATCCGTGGCGGAAGCCGTAGAGAACATCACATCAAAGAAAATGTAATCGCATCATGTGCGTTTCAGTATTGAAAAGGTTGAATGCTATGACTGAGAACGAAAAACAAACAATACTTACTTACCTATCATACACAGAAAATGTAAACTTATTATTATTAACTAAAAATAAGTGTGTTGATCATATTGCGTATCTAACCTTGGAAGGAAAGGAATCGTGTTCACTATATAGATCAAGAAAGACGGAAATATGGGAAATTTCATCAAGATAAGAACATCAAAAATGTGTTAGTTATTTAATTTTTATCAATTTTGTTCACGAATATCAATCATGTGAATAGGAAAAAATGCACTTTATTAATAAAAAATACAGTCATAAGTATTTAGTAAATATATTTATTCACTATATGGAATAAACGAGTTTAGGTACGTAGAAGCTGATGATTCTTCTGAAGCGGATTGGCTTCTGACTTTGGTTAGTGTGATGTAGCTGTTTTCAGAAGTTGTGTTCTAGTACTCAGAGTGTTTCAATTGTCTGGGGAATGCAGCAACATTTGGAAAACCTAAAGATGCAACTGAAATACTTTCGACCAAAGGGATGTTTGGACAAATATTCCGCAATTGAGAATTACCTGAGAGTGTTTCTCGTAAATTTTGTCTACTATTCGTTTGTTCTGATTCGGAAGTTTGAAACATGTCCACGCTTTCAGGGGCTTCATATCTGTCATTGTTGTAGATTCTTGTCAATAGACATCGCTGACATTAGATGTAGGCTTAGCAAAATTAAAAAATGATTTTATTGCCCATATCCATTTGTTTTTTGTATTAATTGCTGCTTGTCCCGTTCTAAATTTGTTAGTACTAAAGGGCGGAATATATGCAAAGTGCATATATTTACATATTTTTAAAAATTTCATAAAAAATTGCATATTTCAGCAAAAATAAAATTTGTGTGCTTATTTTAATGTTTTTCGTTTTATCAAAAGATTAAGTGCGACCCTTGCAGATAATTGAAATAATTTAAAAGGTGGGTAGGTTTTATTATTATATAGTTTATGGACCCATTTTATTATTATATGGTTTATTGCCGGCATTTATTGGATGCTTAGGAATTTCCAAGTAATATAGTACGAGTCACTTGCCTTTTACACGGAATAAACAGAGTTACAGAAACTGTTAGAACAGCATATCCCTTGGTGAACGTATTAATTTCAAATGTAAAGAAAGTGTTTTTGAAAGCACCTCTAAGAGTGCAGATCTATAGAGAGAAATTGCCAGGAGTTAGTTTACCTCCAGATCCCGTAATTACTCGATGGGGAAAATGGATTAAGGCCGCGATATACTACGCAGACCATTTTGAAGCCATTAAAGACATAGTTTTAGATTTAGAAGACAATTCACAGTGTGTAGTACAAAGTCAAGCAGTATTTAAAAATGTAAATTTAGCTAAGGAACTTGTTTTTATTAAGGTTAATTTTAGTTTTATACCAGATATAATAACTTCGTTAGAAAGTAGGAATATGTGTTTAAGAGAATCAATTAATATTGTTGAAACTTTTTCCGACAAATGCAAGTAAGAAGTAAACTCGAAGTTATTGTGGGAAAGAATGAAGGCTTTAAGTATTTAATGAAAGTCAAAAATATTTTTGATATACTAAACCATCCAACGAAGTAATACCTTGGCCTTATAACTTACTACCCAAATTAAAATATTGCCAGATCACATCGGTAGATGTTGAAAGATTTTTTTCTTTGTACAAACATATCTTTACAGACAGAAGGCAAACACTTTTATTGGAAAATTTTGAAAAATATATGGTTATAAATGCATTTTATACTATTTCAGGTTAAAAATTTTACCTATTATATTTTTCTTTTAATTTTACTTAAAATAAATAATTTTTGTAAGAGTCGGCGTTTCTTTATTTCCATTTTTCCATGTTATATTCAAGGCATATGATTGCATATTTTGACAAATAAATGCATATTGTTGCATATTTCAAAGAAAAACTATGCATATATATGCGCATATTTTAACTGAATTGACGTGCATATATTCCGCCCTTTAGTTAGTACTGATGTACTTGACATAAGTATTTCGCAGATTCCTCCATATTCTTCCAATCTCTTCCCCTAAAAAATATTGCTTTTAGGTATCTAGTTACCGGAGATTCACTTTATACAATTGGCCATAGTTTAAGAGTTGGTTTTTCGACTGTAAAATCTGAAGAAAGCTTTGAAAATACATGGCAATTCTCGAAATGAGCCAATATATCTTCCAGGACAAAATGAACCTTCTCGTCATGTCATAATTGGAGACGAAGCTTACGCACTAAAACCATATTTGTTGAGGCCATTTCCATACAAGCAAAGTGAAACAGTGTTCTCAAGGGAAATTATAATGTAAGACTCTGTTCGTGCCCGAATCCAACACCCACTTTGTGAATTGCCATCCAAATTGCCAACACAGATTTATACGTGGTCAATGATTTTATGTAGATTCACAAATACGAACAACTCTGTCTCAGTTCTCGTTTCAATATAAACCAGGAATCACTGCTCCTTGTTAAGATTCTTCCACTGTGAAATCTACTCTTCTGCAATATGCAAGTTCAATATACCATGACCACGTGTGTAACTTATACCCTAATTCGGATCTCTGAACTGATAAATAAAAGTAGATTTGATGAGTAATTCATATTTCAACTTATTTAGCTTCGGAAATACAATAATGCTATCAGATGAATTGCATCTCTATTTGACTTTCAAATTAATTCAGAGTTCAAAAAATAACAAGAAAACTATCTTCTGGGTGTAGGCAATAAAAGAAAGTGAAATAAATGAATAATTTTTACAATTTCAAATCATAGCTTAACATAGAACTCAACATCTATACCCAAAAATGTTTTTTTGACACTATGATAAGTAAATATATGAAAAATACAAAAACTTTGGCAAACACTTGGACAAGGTTTCATGATCAACCATTCTACAGTGATCAACCGATTTTAAATGTTTTTGCTGAAATTCTCAGTATTTCCATTGGTGACTTGAAGAATGAGCGGGGAAGGTAACCTTCACCTTTTTCCATTGATTTAACTGTTTAATAAATTGCCTTCTCAGAAGTTATGTTCAACCCAATGTTATTCATAAACCAATAATTCACCAAAGCTCGTTAATACTGCAATAATGAGAATTTTGTAGGTATGTGCACTAAAGTTCGAACTATTTCACTTTTGTTTCCCTAGGGATTGGAATAATTTCCATCTACATCATAGCAATGCAATTCCGTGCAAATTGTTCTTGTTTCAATTACTCATAGATGAAAAACTTATATGAATAGGATTTCTCTATTATTTTCTTGCTTCGTTTGAAACATTATATTTTTCTCTGAATTGTGATGAAGTGCTATTTTCATAATTTTTTCATATATTTTGACTACGCGAGAGGAAAACCTAGAATTTTCGTGAGCCAGCGGTGAAATGTTGGGAAGGGAGATTTCTTGCTATTCATACTGCTACACATAGAACTCAAGTTATCGTATGTCAGACATTTGTCATAGATTAACACCAGCATCACCCGCCATGGTGGTTCGTTGGGATGCCCTACCAGCTATAGTCTATCTAACATATTTCATGACTTCACATTCCATGTTCATTAGTTTTAAGGTTTATGCAGTGTGTCCACGTTAAGGACTTACCACCCTTGTATTTTTTGTATTTTTTGACTGATTTTGAAACGTTTTTCTTACGTTGGTATTCAAAATATGCATCAAATCAGAGGATAATTTTAGTTTTGGGCTGTAATCATGGCCACCTACGACCACTTTTATTGGCTTAAATTTCAGTATTATCAGGGATTTTTTTAGAGAAAAACAGATGACGGATTCTTATTGAGGATAACATGACACTGTACAGATTTTCAGTGTTCTAAAATACAGATTGTCCAAGAAACTAATTACACTTATTATGATTTAAAGCATTATAAAAATAAATAAAACCAGTTGAACAATTTCCACTTTTTCTTGCATTATATCACTTGATCACAATTCTGTGAAAAAGCTTAGTGTGCTGTGAAAACAAAAAATGTTATCTTAGTTGGAAGCTGTTAGTCGATAATAATCAAGGAAACCAAATGATTCTCAATTATTTTAATGATAATCCACATTCAAGTCTTAGGATTGTTGGCAGAAATTCAAATATTTCTAAAAGCCAAATCTGGAAATTACTTTTAAGCCCAAATTTTCTTCTTGAAGTTGGAGATATTGAAGCATCTGCATTTTTAAAAAACATTGTGAACACGGTTGAAGCTACATTTATGACCAACGGGATTGTATCATCACAAAATATCAGATTGTGGAGGTAAATGTTTTCTGTGGCATTTTAAACGGAAATATTATTGGGCCATACCTTTTTAAGGAAATTCAAATTCTGCTGGCTTTCTAAGATTCCTACAAAATGAGTTTCTCGATGCACCTGATGGCCTTCCTCTTGGTTACCGCTACAATGTATACTTATAACTTGATGGAGCACCTATTCATAACGCTGTTTATATCGTTGGAGCGGACGCAGTAGTGTTATTCGTTGGCCGCCGAAATTCCCAGGCATTACGCCGTACTACATTAAAATTGATTGCTCTTCTTAACTGAATGGTTAAACCGCCTGAAGAAATATTCTAAAATAAGAAGAATGCTCGATTGTTCGAAATGGCAACACCACAATGCCATATACCACCAATAACACTTGCGACATCATATGCTAGTACCAGCGGCAGGCATGACAGCTCATATTTCCACCATAATACCTGCACACACACACATGCTAGTTCCAACGGCGGACATGACAGTTGGTGCACCCACCGTGACACCTGCGACACATACTGATTCCAACGGCAGACATAACGCCATTACACATGCGACACATACCAAGACATTAACATTTTTCTTGAATTTTGGAGGTTATAGACATAAGGAAAGATCTCACTAGGCAAAGAGGTACACATTTCTGCCATTCGATAGAAAAATGAAGTCCGGCGGGTCTCAACCTTATCACTGAATGGATGACTACCCTGAGCTCGTCTAGTTCGCCTATCTGGAATCTCTCATAGTGGAGTAACAGACGAGATTTCTGATGAACTCCGACCATGAAAATACCTACAGAAAAGGGAGAGATGACCAATCTTTCTACAATGAATTCTTGTGTAACATCACCAATCACAAATAGCTCTCTTTCGAATAGAATCTACCAGCTTCAGCGTATGTTTGATAGATAAACTAGTCCAAACATGTGAACAGTACTCCAGCTGGACGGATTGAATCTGTACTTTGTAGATTATGAGTTGTTGGAATGTAAAGTAGTTTTCCGCTCTGTTCACTAATGATCAATCAATTCGAAGATAAATACATGTTATTCACTAGATTCTGACCGTACTTCCTGGATGTTTTTCTTGTTTACGAAATCTGAAAACTCCAAAACCAGTTATAGCAATATCAAGGATTACTTAAGCACGGTTTAGTTAGAAAGAATTATATATAATATTTATAATACATAAATTTCGAATATATATGTGATAATTACAAGGATGATCCACAACGTGATTAACAATTCATTAGACTTGTTGTTTATGTACTACTGAAACGGTCCACATCGAAAGTATCTCAATTAAACATGCCAGATTCAGTGAGGAATGTAGAGAAATGTAAGATTTCAGCCTACAGCGTTCATGTAGGCGTAACTCCCGTTAATTTATTCGGCGTTAATTGAATTCTGATTATTGTCAATATCATTTATCTGTATATGTATACTGAAACTAATGAATAGTGTTTATGAAATATACTATCGAACAATAAGTGTTATTCAACCGAGAAAAACTGCATACAGACAAGCTACGCATCCGACCAGTTTCGGACCCATATTTCAGTAGACGTTCATTGAACACTCACTGTAAGGATAGGCATTCCCTAGAAACATTTGGTAATTGAAATGATAAGTATTTGTTGTTCGCTAATACATATACTTCCCAATCAAAATAGGGTTCTAACTGATGTTAATGAAAGGTTTATGGATAGATTTGTTTATTTCTTTTTTGTGCAATACCGTACGTATAATGTGTAAACTCGTCAATTATACAGTGTTTCTCACGGTAGTCGTTCGTTAGGAGTTTTCGTTGTTAGAAAAAACTTAGAATTCTGAATTTTCCGACTCCAGGGTTATTCAAGATTCACTTTCATTTGAAAACATTTTGAATGTCATACCACTTCTGGTTGTACCGTGAGTCGCCATTAACTTTCTTATTTTAAATGTATATTATTTGATTTTTGGATTCCTGAGTTCCATCAGGGTTCCCTATACCTATTTTAAATTTTTTCTCACATATCTCGATTTTTTGTAAGTTTTGAAAGTTGTAGCCTTATTTTGAACACTGTGCCTTTCACCCATTTTCGACGGGTAGACGAAAACACAGGAATGATACTTCCGAAATCCACATTGACAATTGACTTATCGCATACAGGGTATCCATCATTTTCAAAGTTGAAAAAGTTCGTTCTTCCAAATATGATACCCTGTGTTTATTGGATGGTCAGATGCAGAATCTGACTCCGCATCTTTCCCTATACCTATATTCAACGGTTTTCTTGTTGATTTATGAAACTCCAATAGTTCTACCTAGAAGTCTTGATTTTGACAGGAATGTTGAACATTTTGATTTTATATCAAAGCGATATCAGCTCAGAAATTTGTGAGGATCTACTTCCAGTTCTAGTGTTTTGTTAACTTTCTCAAGTATTCCAATAATGATTTTTAAATTTGTTGTATACGCATAGTGAATTTGGACGAATTGTCAGACGAACATGCAGATTATTCAACGAACGATATCCGGACCTACCAACAATGAGTCTCGGAAAATTCGCAAATCGCAGCTCGGTTTATGGCAGCTGGGAGTGGGACACCTAAAGCATGTAATAGACAAAGATTACGAGGTGAATATGTTGGCTGTTGTCAAGCTTATCCCCGGACTTCAATTCCAGTTGTGGGTATTTAAATAGTATCAATCCACAGAATGTTAAGAAAACATGGAATGCATCATTTTTCTGAGATAACTGTGCAAGGATATGTCTTGGTGATGAAGCAAGACGAGTCGACTTTTGCGAGTTCATGGTCATAAAAATGATCGAAGATCCGAGATTTCTTCATAAGATTATGTGAACTGATGGATCGAAATACAGTTAGTTCAATTATGGACAATAGAGTGGAATATCAAGTGTACGAGGTTTTTTAGTGATTTTCTAAATGAACCACTTCCATGTGACAGACCAAACAGTTCATATCAGCTGAATGGTGCCTGTGCACATCCAACCATAACTGTAAACCAGCAGTTGACCTTGATCTTCAGCGATCTGTGGATTGCCTCACGGGGACCCTGCAACTGACAACCCAGATCATCCGATTTGACGTCCTTATATTTTTACCTCTGGAGCCATACAAACGAACTAGTGTACCTACTCTAGGCCTGTTTAAAATAGAGAGGAAATATTGAACCATATTCACGATGCATTTACTAATCTAAGTCTAGACGAACTTCGGAGGTCGGTTTCGCTAGGAGTATATGACAGAGTTATTCAGTGCTTAAACCATGGTGGTCATACAGCAACAACAATCATTGTAATTTTACATTCACTTATTATTTCTTTTCATTATGTTCCAATTTTTTCATGTTTTTCATTTGTTATTACATTATTAATTTTTGTATGATCCTGTCTTGTTTTCATGTTGTCTATTATAAAGCTTCATCACAGCTTCAGCCTAGAGAATGAATTTTATACATCTTTGAATCATTCGTCTGGAGCATAGTATGCTCTGTTGTAAGGTATTTCAACTTTCGTTTCAGCAATCTGAAATTTCATTGGAGTAGATTTTCGGACATCTTATTATGAATTTTTCGTATCATGTATTCAAAATTTTGTTGTAAGTGAGTGTATTCAAGTCTACCACATATCAAATGATTTTTACTACTTACATGTTCGTGGGTAAATTCATTTTTTTTGAATAGATGTATATTAGTTTAAAGAGTTTAATACTCATTATTGTTCAAAACTTCTCTTTGAAGACAAGTTCCATCTTCGAAATTTCTTTCAAAGTTCATGTTATCACGCAATCATAATCACTGTTGTCGTTGATTATTAATTATTATATTAATAATAGTTGAACTGACCTAACACCAATACAGGGAGTAAAAACTTTCACATATGAAATGTTGGACTGTTTATATTTCTAATGAGCTGAATACGATTATTATTTTTCCAAATTGTATCTAAACTAATAATAAGAATAACGACTGATCAAAACTTCCTTTGTTTTTCTCAGTTGAAACATTACCGCATCATAAGTTTGCTTAGTAAGTTTAAAAGGGGTGAAGATGTTTGATCCAAGACCGTCTGTGCGCGACGAAAAATCGCATTCTGCAATAGGTGCTTCAATTACTGAACACAGCGGATATAGAATGGAATGCCGATGAATGAATGGTACAGGATTTTTGTGTCACGAACGGAGCACCGCGATGATACTGTCGAACAGCCCAGGGAACATTTCCCAGACTGTTGCCAAGATAAAACAGGGAGAATATCCTCCCATAGCCAATGGCAAAAATACTTCACGCAGGTAGCGTGAGGCAGGAGAATACATTATGCTGAATAAACTACCAAGGATCAGTAGACCGGGAACACTCTATGCGATAAAACGGAGAGAGCTGGTCAGTGGGAGAAATCTCCCTTGTTCGAGCTCGAGAAACCGGGTGGTCTAGATGACCCCCTCAGGAAAGGATTCAGCGGAGCCCAGGATGAATGGTATCAGAGGGCCACAGCTGAGAGGAAAACATCAGGAGGAACTGGGAAGATGGCTGAGGAAAGAGAGGCCATCAACTAAGCAAAAGTTGCAACTGGGTGAGCAAGCACCATCCAGGGAAAGAGACAGGGAGATAACCCAAACACCTACAGAAAAACAAATGGAAAAGAATGTTGAAACTTCCACTCCCGACATGTAGATGTGCTTCAGAAGATAAACAAAATGGGAAGGACATTCCAAAGCCGCATACCATCTCGGTATTATTCACAACAGAAATGTCGGAGGGAGTTGCCTCGTCAATGTCCAGAACGAAGAGGTAAACGCTGAGGAGTGGAAAATCAACTCCAGCAGGAAATAATTTTCCGCCCCTTAGCAGTGGCGCCTATGTGTGGTGCAAGCCTTTCGCTTACGGCGGGCCTGATTGAAAACCCCAACAGAAGAATTGAGCTACTACGCTAAATTTCTGGTGAAGGAAAAACTTGAGATACTAGATGAAGGAAAAAAACCTCCACTATTGTAACTGAAGTGAGGAAAGAGGTTTCGGACATAATGGTTCCTAAGCAATGATATCAGGAATTAGCGAATTTCTGAAGATGAATCAATGTCGAACCATAAAATATTGAGGTAAGATATTGAGTCGACATACCCTCCACCCTTAAGAAACCTGCGAAGCGCTAATTGGAGAAAGTTCAATATGTATTGTAAAACAGAAGAGTTCCTTCTGGAAACACATTTCCCAGGTTGTAAAATCAACAAAGCACGGCAAACTGACGGGTTTCTCAGTATACTATCTGTGGGGGATTGGAGTAACGTAACGAAGTGTGGCACGGTGGAGAGTCATCTGAGCAATCAAGTCCTTCAATCGATACAAGTCTCTAGGACTTGACGGTATTTTCCCTGTCCTTCTGAAGAGAGGAATAGGGGGCGATCACCTCAAAAAACATGAGAATTTATAAGAGTAATCTAGCTTTAAGGTATATCCTCGAATCTGAAGTATGGCGAAGGTGGTATCTATACCAAAGGTGAGTTATAGAGATTCAACCCTTAACAAGTTCAACAGACCTATAATACTAGTATCCTTCATGCGAACAGAACTAGAAAAAATAGTGGATAATCCCATCATAAACACAGTAGTGGAAGAGAAACCCTTTCATCACTGTCAGCTGAAAACCGCACTGTATCAGCTGACAGGTAAAATACTGGACAAAAAATATATAGCTTTTTATGTTTTCCTTGACAGGAGCCTTTAATAACAGTAGGTCCTCCCTTGAGAAGGGGAACGTAGAGCAAACCTAATCCAGATGGATGAGGAACTGCTGTATACCTAGAGAGCTTAAACAAGGGAGGGATGAAGAACCATCCAAATAAATACAACAAGAGGATGTCCACAGGGAGGTTTTTCCATGACCTCTCTTGGGATCCCGGTAGTGGATGACCTTCTTGAATTAATAACTCTTGTAGGAATCCGCTGCTAAAATGAAGATGGATCACAAGAAACAAAACGAGCTGAATGGAATGAATACCTCCAAGCTGGAAGATCAGGTAAGAATATAGTCATTACCTAGATAAAACTCACCTACATCCAGCACCTAAGAATAAAAATAAGGTGACATGCGCCGTAATGGTATGCCGAAGAATGGCAGGTAAGAGAAGGATCAAACGCATATGTATGACGGGGGCTCCAATGTATTGCCCTACAGCTAACATGGAGGGAAACTGGGACTAGTTCCCTCCATATATCAATACGTGAAACTGATGCCAAACCTTGATTCATTGTAAACTCACGTGTACTGATCTCCATACCTATGTCGAAAACTTTGAAGGACATTTGGAAGAACTGGAACTTCAATATCAAGATTATAAAACAAACAATCACTCGTATCCACTTGAAATAACTGTTAAAATGAGAATCTTTCCGTTGATGATAGCTACTTGCTAGCTGCAAGGAACTAAATTCAACATTCAACATATGTTATCTCATATAGTATTAGGTCTTTAGTTCTTCAACACTAGTTTTAGTAAATAAGGGTGATTGGTTCCTTTTACATTGTTAAAGTGTGAACTCTCTTATAGTTTATTTTACTCAAGATTTGATCAACAACTATGGCCCAATTCATTATATACATGTTCCATCCAATCGGCTGATCCAGTATCAAAGGTGAAGAACAAATGCTGGCAACGGTGATCAGCTAAATACATCTCTATATTACAACAGAGGTCAAAGTGGGAAAACGTTGAAGAAAACATGTTACCGGTAGGTAATACGGTTCTGCTAAAGGATTCGAATGATCCTCCCTTATTCTGGTAGCTAGGATGGATAGTTGAAACCCATCCTGATCAAGATGGCCTTATTCCTGTTGTGAGCGTAAAAACAATCACATGTCTTGTGAAACCTTCGATCTCCTAATTGTGTTTTTCACCAGATACTGATATGTAACTCTAGGCTTTAAAACATTTATCTGAAAGTGGATATCTCTTCTTGAAATTTTTTATATCTGATTGAAAGCGTACCAATGGTGCAAAATGTCTAGTTTAATTTTTTCTAAAAGGCAACTTTGTCAACGTCGCAATTAGAGGTGTGTCCGACCATTTTTTTTGGTCAAACTTATTTTTCAGAGACCCAAAAAACTAAATCACTGTATTACTCGTGAGTGTTACAAGACTTGTCATTTTAACAAATTGTGTGCTCTTCATAGATCAGAAAGTTGATTTCACGGATAATAATCCCATATGTGCCTAAGGTAGGTACAAAATTGTCGCCTATGTCAGGATCGTAATCATTATGTTTGCGTTATTATAATTTAGATGTTCAGATCAAGTCAGCGGAGAATCTTGTGGGTTAGAGGGAGTCAGACGCAGTGTATTGTTTTACAAGAGAAACAGGTAAAGCCCAAAAGTGGGATATATCTAACAATATCCGATGTGTGCAAGTCGCCTGACTCTCCCTCCACCTACTGCTGATACACGCGATAGAAGCAGGGTTATACATTGATTTGAGTATTTTTAATATATCTTAAATCAGTCCTAGGAATAATATAATAAATTCACAGTACCTCCTAGCAGCATCTTCACATAATTATCCCATGCTAACCACACAACAAAATTCTTCGGATGCAACATGCATGATCTAGATGACAGGCCCGCTATGAAAAGAACGCCCATTTCCGCATTTACTCGATCACTAAACACCGCCGATTTGAACTCAATCTGTAAAACAACTCAGCATTTCACCTAATCTCTGACAATTGGGAATTCTATTGATTAAAAATTAAGAGTAGAATATATTTATGTTAAGTGCAATGTTGCGAATCACTTGGTATAAATCTATGTGTAGAGGTGATTGTATGCTGGATCAATCTTCTGCGTTTTTCAGTTCATGATCTATTAGTGATAATCTAAGTCAATTAAATTAATTTTGAAGTTAATCGCATAAAGTTAACGATTCAACCTATGTCAATTATCCATCTACCTCCGGCAATTTGTATAACAATGATAGTAGTCTACCGGATGTCTCAGAAAACAAGGCACAAATTCTGAAGTTAGATCAGAGATTGCCGAAATCTCAATTTTAATAGATTTATTGAGAAACCTCATAAACTTTAAGTTACAAAGTTACGAGTGAAGTCAATTTACTGGAATAAGTTTCAATGAGCGTTCATAAATTGTTGTGTAATCTCTGATTTCTCGAGTAAGTGAACAGTTCCCATGAGGATTTCTTCCGTAGAATTATAAACGAGAATTCTTACATGGAAATAACATCAGCTAACATGCAACTCCTGTATAACTTTGGGCGTAACGGTTGGATAAATTCCTGGGAATACAACGAATTGTTCAATTTACCATAATTTATCAACATTTCAGTGCCATTCTTTTATGTTTCGGACTTTATAACATTGACAGAATATAACAAAAAAATACTATTGAAAAATCTCAAATGTTAGGCAGTCATCGACGAATTGTTTCGAGATCCGCATTGTGTACATATAATTATTTATTATACATCATTATAGGCCAGTGATAAGTTAAACTGAAAGATACTTATTCAAGTTTTCGTTAAGCTTTCCAATTGAGATTAACATACAACATATAACAATTGTTTCTTTTGATTCAGAAGAGAGAAAAGTACTGGATGCGAGAAGTTGCAGAAACCTTTTAATTATTATCAGTAAAAGAAGGTGTGATCAATTGATCACGTAACTTTATGTTTCACCTGCTGTCAGGTTGACCTAACAATTATTCACACTGTAATATAACCTTGTTTTATACTGGAGCCTGCTCTCAGATTAACTATCGAAATTCACACAGGATAGACCCATAAAATAGACTGTGACTGGAAACTTTAAATGAGAATTGACACTTATACGTATGGTACATAATTATTTATAAACAAAAAAACATGGTTGTCGTAATGGTTAAATAAGATACTATAATTACATTAGAAAAACCGAAGATGGATGTCAAAAAAACCAGTCACAACTGGGCTACCGCCCCCACAAACGACACAGTTCCTATATTACCACCCTAAAGCGATCTGAAAGATCACAGACACGGACACCACATAGTCACATAATCACATGATTACTCCTATAATTTAGAACAAAATTATAAATACAATTTTGGGGAATTCTTACGTAGTTGTTAGAAGGAGATATGTTGTAGCAAAATTTTCATCAATTCTATAACTATTTTTTTTATGGGATGTGGTTGAGTCCGAATTTAATCACCTCAGATATATCCAATAAGCACTCCAACTCGTGGAAGGCCCGACTCTACAACCAGGGTAGTTTTGATGACACTTATCCTAACGGATCATTGTATCTTGCCACACCACTTTCTCGGCCTACCGGAAAAATTTTGCCGGTGCTGAGACTCGAACCCCTTCTACAAGATTAGAAGATCATTGCTTCTACCACTGAGATACCTGGCTACCTTTATGATTTAAAGTTGTTCAAATTCTTTTCGCAATTAAACATTTTTCGTTTCTTTTCGAATCATGCAAACTTCACGTGACGAACCCTTTTTGTTTAACTTCAACTAACATTCCCGGAAATATTATATTTGCCTGAAGGCATCCTTCTAAGTTCAACTATCCAATTCACCAGATGCATTTTATCTCACTTTTGCGAGGTAGGGTGAAACTTTTTTGATCTCCACCAATAATTTCAGAATAGTTCGGTAAACAACTTATAATATTTGCGGCAGATATCTCACGTGGTTTCTAAATGATGGATTACATGGTAGCCGGCACTGGGAAAAATTTCCAGATAGGAGCCGGCACGATCACCGAAGCTAATTTTCGATCACTCCTTGAATCGAAGTTATTCAAAATCGGAAGTTTCCTGAGCTTCCGCTGCAATACGTGTCCTCAAATCCGAATGTATCGATAGCTTGCAAATCTTTTGCACATCCTTGATTATAGTTCTAGAGAATAAGTTGCTGATAGCAATGACGAAACTCCTTCGATGACGTCATCGTCGGAGTCAAGATTACATTCGCTTTTACCGACAGATAAATTTAATCAATCATGTACAAATAGATAAAAAAATGTGAAGATGAGTCTATACAAATAAATACTAATGAATAATAACGTTCGGCACGTAATGAAAAACTCAAGGTTACCTACTTGCAAAACAAACCAATATTTTAAATAAATTTAGAGATGATGATTCAGGTAGTATTGATGGATATGTAATATTAGTCATGCTATAATTATTTACAGATGATTGAATCAAATTAAAAATAAAGTTAATGATATGGTGATGCCATAAGAGGATCTATGATTTGAACATAAACAGGTACGTAGTAAGATCTAGTGATATATTTGGAATATTCTGGAAATCGAAGTAACTTTATAGTTCAGTATTCGAGGTAAGGGGAAATCAACGCATGTCCCTATACTGAAAGTTTCCACCTTGTATACTCCCAAAAGAAATTATCGTATCTATACCTACGTGATTTTCAACCGGTACAATAAAATGAAAAATTTTAATACTCGCATGTGAATGCAGAATGGGAAATTATGTTATAATTATATACATAATCCACAATACTATAACATGCTTTCACTAACTCTTTGAAGCCTAATAAACCATAAGAGTCCATACAACAAATGAAAAACAATCCAATAAAAATATTGTTGAACTACTGAGGATCTTTCATCTACCAAGTAGCCATCATCAGAGTAAACTCACTTGATAGCTGAAAGATCCTCAGTATTGTAACAGTATTCTCAATGAATAAGGGTGATTGTTCCTTATTTACAGTCATTATTACATAATTATATTATTTCATGAATATGGAGAATGGAATCTTTATAGGATGAGAACAGTTTCAATGTGGAAAATATCAATAGTTATGTAGATACTAAGAATATGAAAATTAAAATCATAAAGTTCGGTTATTTCCACAATATACCTTCCACATGCTAGAATGAAATCCAAAGAAACAAATATAGATCAACACCATGATTGAGAATCAATCACTCTCATCCAATGAAAGTAGCCATCATCAGAGTAAACTAAATTATAAATCAAAATATGCTTGTTAAAATATTATTTGGGGATAAGAATGAAAACAAAGGGTTAGCCTCAGCTGGAGATAAATCGGAATTTAAAGAATTGTTCTTTCTGTTATACATTTCCATCCCTTCTAAATTACATAGATATTTGTTCGTACTGTGTCTTAGAAGTGACCTGTACTCAAAATATGTTCAGGTAACGCTGATTTTTCACCATTAATTTTCTTTATACGGGCAAAGTGTAAATCCTGAAATTGTCCTCATTAAACAATATTAAAAATGAAAAGGTAACTGAATAGATGATCTGAAAATATTTAAAAAAAAACATGAATTTCCTAAGTGTAAGTAGGCAACAATTTAAATGGTTTCGAATTTCAGTTTGGTTACAGTTTTCTTAGTATAATCATATTCAGTACCTCCGTATAAAAATTTACTTATCACAGTATTAACTCTACCTCATTATCCAATTTCAATTATACTACTTTAGCAATTTATTCCATCAACCGCAACCACCTTGTTACCTGTGTCTTAAATTGTACCATAAATAGCCTATATTATTCATATTTGCATACATTACTATCATTTGAAGATGACACGCTAATGTCGAAACTATAGTCACGATTTGTTTCTGTAATACATGTGATGAAACACAAAGTAAAAGTGATTTATTTCATTCCATCAATATGATGAATTATCACAAAGTAACGGCTTCCATCATTAAATTTTTGAAAATTGCAAGTATACCAACTCAAGCCAAAAAATACCACAAACTAATGGAAAAACGACAAACTACAAGTCTAAACAGTGTACCTACTCACCGAGATGTTACGCCAAAATATATTAATCTTAAATCAAGATCTAAATCCGGAACTACAGAAAAAGTTCTGAAAGCAGCCAAGCTGAACATTTCGAAGGACCTGAATATTCACCCCATATTAAAAATAACTCAAGTTTAGAAACCGTCGAAACAGAAGTTGTTTTGAAGAATGTACCTAATTCAAATAATACTATCACATATAAATAAACACCTTCATTCTTATAAGAACACTGATTTGTCCTCTGTAAAATCTATCAAACATAAAATAAAAACTAACAATTAAGTGTATATGGAAGCCGATAAATCTAATGTAACTATCATCCCAGATAAAATAGATTATGACGATAAAATGAATGCATTTCAGATTTGACTTGAATCAAGAAAGATCCTACAAACCAATTCCAGTTAAAAACTAAACAATTTGTAGAAAATAGCCGAGTTTTATTTAATAGTAAATTTGAGAAAATTAGATTAATTATGTGTAATCCATCCTCTCCTAAGCTTTATGGCCTCATGAGAAATCACAAACAAAATACTTCTATGCGCCCCGTAGTATTCTATGTTGATAGCCCTATACATAATCTAGCGGTAAAATTAAATTCAATTATCATAAATATAAGTAACTTCAAGCCTAATTATTCAGTAAAAAACTCATGGAACTTTCAAGTCAATAAATAGATTGACTTTCCCTAAGAATGGAATGTTGGTATCTTTCGATGTTTCAAATATTCTCCCCAATAAATGTGAGATCTTAAAATTCTGGAAAAATCACATACAAAGTCCGTATTGAAATACGAGATAGAACAAGCTTTTGATCTTTTCCTTAGCTGAAATTATTGTGAATTTGATAACGAGTTTTCCAAACAAAATAATGGATTAACTATAGGATCCCCATTAAGACCTATTTTGGCAAATATTTTCATGTCTTATATTGAAGAAACTGTAATGAGTTCCACTCTAGCTGAAAAAACATATTCATTACTAGTTTAGATATGTAGATGATGTTTTACCTTTCTTCAAAAGTACATCACGACAATTTAATGTTTTCTTATCTTTCACCAATAATATCCACCCTAACATTAAGTTCACTCTAGAAACTGAGAAAGATAACAAAATAAATTTCTTAGACCTTACCCTCACGCACCATAATAATATCATCACTTTCAAAATTGATAGAAAACCTACATTCACAGATACAACTATTGTCAATTCATCTTTCAGTACAAAATGTGTAGTCACAAATTAGCAGCATACAACTCAATGATACATAG
Organism: Endomychus coccineus; assembly: GCA_958510875.1. NCBI lineage: Eukaryota > Metazoa > Arthropoda > Insecta > Coleoptera > Endomychidae > Endomychus > Endomychus coccineus. Next base: position 113,056,224 of record OY294069.1, read on the forward strand.
AGCCTTTTCACTTCCTCTTTCTCCTGAAAACCTGAATGAAGAATTGAAAGTAATGAAGGTTATTATCCATTAACAATGATTTTCAATCCAAATCAATTGACAGAAAAATGAAGAAATTAACTTACTCAAGTATCTATCCTTTTATAAAAAATTCTGATTCTTCATCAAAATACGTTTCCCTCACATATTTTGGTACCGTGAGTGAAAAAAAGCAGACATTTCATCGAAACATAATCTAAAAGTTAGCTTCAAACCTCATAATAAATTGTCCTTTTTTTTGTTCGATGCTAAAGATGAAACAAAAAAATTTAATAAACCTGGAGTTTATAAATTAACTTGTTTAGAGTGTCATAACTTTCAACATCGGTAGATCTAATCGTAACGTCGAGATTTAATCTTTTGAACTAAATAAAACAGAATCGTTTTTATCTCACCATATTTTAGAAACAGTACACACTTTTACAAATTTAGATGGAGTTAAAACCTTACATAATGAGAGCAGAGACTTTAAATTTGACATACTAGAATCAATAGAAATTTTCAAAGGTATTAAAAATAATGACAATGAAATTTTAAATGATCAATTAGATGTGTACTACAGCATCCTGTTTGATGTCTTGATAACGTGAAATTTCCCATAATCCTCTTGTGTCTTCCTAGTATACCTCTGCATTAAAATTTCTTTATCACAATACAGGTTGTTCCATCTCAGACGAGCCAGCCCGTTTATTTCTTATCCCATAGTGAGTGGAAAAATCTCTCGAAACACTTCGAATGATTTTGTTTGAGGGGCATCTTTTGACGTATATTTGAGGCTTGAACGAGCAACCCCCTGATAGGGGGCGCTTCAACCCCTCAAAATTGAATAGGCGGAAGGGGTTGAGTGATACGTCATTTGGAAGGTCTTGGAAACCTCTTTACAACGGTTTATGGAAAACGTAAATTTGATGAACTGTTTTTGCAAAAAATTAATTTTGTTGCTCGAATGCGCCACCTTGAATATTTTGGTTATTTGTACAATGTACAAGCTCATTTTTATTAAGCCTTTTTTACAAACTTAAACAATCTTAAAAAAATCACATTCGTAAAAAAATTGAATTGTGTTGTCATGCTTACAATGAGAAAAATTAAATCTGGCTGTTTAAATCAAATGTTCAAATTGTCTTCCATACAATAATACAATCTTGAATGAAAACCGTCTCTAACATGGTTCAGCATAATTGGAGTTATTTCACGACACTCATTTACAATTCGTTGGCGTAGTTCGTCCAAATTTTCAGGCTGAGTCACAAAAATCTTGGACTTAGGATGTCCCCACAAGAAGAAGTCAAGAGGGTTCAGGTCAGGAGATCGGGCAGGCTACTCCATAGGACCTCTTCTTCCAATTTAACGACCCGGGTATTGCAAATTGAGGAATTGGCGAACTGGTGCGGCGTAGTGAGGAGGAGCTCCATCTTGTTGGAAATGCAATTGTTGTTCAAGTAGTAGAGGATCGTTTTCTAATTGTTCAGTTATTAACGGATCAATCGCATTTTCCAACATTTCAAGATAAATTTCGCCATTTAAATTACCAGGAATAAACAGAGGTCCAATTAGGTGGTCTCCCAAAATTCCTACCCAAACGTTCAGCTTCTCCCGATGTTGAGTGTGAGCTTCTCGAAATACATAAGGATTTGTATCGCTACAAATTCTACAGTTATGCCTAAACACCTTCTAAGAACAAAAAATGAAGGCAATTTGAACATTTGATTTAAACACGCGGATTTAATTTTTTCATTGTAAGCATGACAACACAACTCAATTTTTTTACGAATGTGATTTTTTGATGATTGGTTAAGTTTGTAAAAAAGGCTTGATAAAAATGAGCTTGTACATTGTACAAATAACCAAAATATTCAAGGTGGCGCATTCAAGCAACAAAATTAATTTTTGGCGAAAACGGTTCATCAAATTTACGTTTTTCATACACCTTTGTGAAGAGGCTTCCAAGACATTTCAAATGACGTATCACTCAACCCCTCTCCTCTATTCAATTTTGAGGGGTTGAAGCGCCCCCTATCAGGCGGTTGCTCGTTCAAGCCTCAAATATACGTCAAAAGATGTCCCCCAAATAAAATCATTCGACATGTTTCGGGAGATTTTTCCACTCACTTTGGGATAAGAAATATACGGGGTGGCTCGTCTGAGATGGAACACCCTGTATAAACTCTACCTTATTATACAATTTCAATTATACTACTCTAGCAATGTATTTTCCAACTGCAATCACCCCACTTGTTACCTGTGTCTTATGTTGAACCGTAAATAGCCCACATTATTCATATTTTCATACATAGTATCGTTTGAAGATGTCACGCTAGTGTCAAAACTATAGACACGATTTGTTTCAATAATATATGTGATAAAAAACAAAGTAAAAGTGTTTTATTTCATTATATCAATAAGATAAATTATCATAAAGTAACGGCTCCTACCACTGAATTTTTGGGTGATTATATTTGTTTATATGTTCCTGATTATGTAGAATACGTTTAGATGGCATTCCATATTCGCCTGTAATGTTTTAGTTTTAGTTTAAGGGACCCACATAGCGTTTTAAGCACGACTCACAATCGATTTTGAAAATCTCGGATTTGTCGGAGTCGTAAACTTCATCAGTGTTCCCTAAACGGTTTTTGAGCTTGTTCTTATCGTTTAGGCGACACCTTTCATAAAGTTTTCGACTTCGACAAATCCGGGATTTATGAAATCTATTGTGAGTCGTGTTGATAATGCTATGTGGGTCAAACTAGAAGGAACCTTTTAACTCGGTATAAAGAACATTTTGCAAGAAAAATAATATTGGAACTACAGCGTAAGCCGAACATATTTTAACCAACATTTCTCATCCCTTTTAAAACACAGTACGGACAAATATCTTGGTAATTTAGAAGGGATGAAAATGTATAAACAAAAAAGCAATTTATTAAATTCCGATTCATCTCTAGCTGAGGGTAATCCCTTGTTTTCATTATTATACCCAAATAGTATTTAAATAGACACATTTTGATTTATAATTTAGTTTACTCTGGTTATGGCTGCTTGGTAGCTGTAGGGTCCTCAGAACTTCAACATTATTTTCAGTGAATAAAAGTGATTTATTATATATATAGTCACAATGTCAACTCATTTATAGTTTGATTATACATTGATAAAACTTGAATATCTGAATATGAAAAGCTTGGAGCAGTATGATCATCTGAAACCGTGGCATTCATTCTCATTCATTGAGGATGTATACGGGAACTTGTCATCATTCACAGTGAATTCTCTCTACAAACAAACAGGAAACGGACAAGCCAAGTAACGATATACTACTTCCGACATCACTGTCCAAAGCATCCAAAATCTTAAGAGGTCAAGCGCTTCCCATAGTCAACTATATCTCATAATATATAGCAATGACAAAATCTATTTTGACTAGTTCACTTATACCAGATTGGATCTCAATTTTTGTGCGAATTTCTGTAATCTTGTTCGATTAATCCATAAATAATACATGTATTGCAATTCCATGATCAATATTACTTCTTGACCAATTGTGCATTCAGAAGGTTTTATTAATTACTTGTATATAAAAGTTGTGTAATAAAATATGATTCTTTTTTGTTTAATTGAGATTTAAGCGAAATTCAATCAGCTACAAATTAATGGTATATAATGAAGTTTCCTACAAAATTGCGTTTCAAATGTAATTGTTATATGGCGTTCGATCGACTTCTAATAATTATTGTAGAAGGAAGTGAGTCACTGTAACCTTCATCTCACGAGGAGACACGTTCATCTTCCAGGTTGTCACATTCTCTAATAGATTTTGATGTAATGACGTACAAACATAATGGAAAGGAATAACGAACCGTTTGGTTAAGTAAATTTGTTTCTCATTATATGTTTATTCCGACATAGCTTATCAGTTTTTTTTTTAATGATCTATAAATATTATGACAGGCAAGCTCGAATCTTGATGATTTTTATTCATTGTAGATCCTCAATTCTACTAGGTGAATCAATTCTTCTCGTACAATAAATGATGGAATAGTACAAGCATATCATATTACATTTTTCTAATCCGTTTGAATAAACATCTTCTTTTGACTAATTCAAAATGTAGATAGTACGAAGGTAACGTGAAAAGTCCCTGGCAAATGAAACAAGAAATGATTTATCTAGTCAAAACTCTTCTAATTCTTCGATCTCTTCCAAATAATAAGATTTCGGCAATCCTTCAAAATAGGCGTTTGTTTCAGGGATGAACTCATCGTTGGAGCCAATTCTCTTTCCGCCGAGCCATTTCTTCAAGTTTAATAGATAAAAATCGCAGGGTACATCTGGAGGATATGGTGAATGATGAACCAATTCGTAGCGCAACTCATGCAATTTTGCCATTGCGACTACGGACTCGTACGCCGATGCGTTCTCCTGGTGGAAGAGCACATTTCCCTTTGCCAAATGCGGCAGCTTTCGCTTGAAATCAGCGGCGGATCGATCCAAAGGCGCTGCATAATATATGCCGTTGATAGTTTTGTCCTTTTCAAGGTAATCGGTACAGACGATACCGTGTGCATCCCAAAAAAACTATCTCCATGACCTTGTTGGCCGATAAACCCACTTTGGCCTTTTCGGCTTTGATTCACCAGGACAAGTCTACTGTTTCGATTGTTGTTTGGTCTCTAGTGTATTGTGATGAATCCATGTTTCATCCAAGGTTACGAATCGACCCTTGAACATCGCCAAACACTCATTTGAAGTTGTCACATGGTTGTACTTGTTTTCAACACAGAACAAATGCGGCACTCATCTGGCAGATAGGTTTCTCATATTAATAAATTGATGTAAAAAGTCCCGTACCCATTCGGTTGAGGTGCCCATAGCCTCAGCAATCTCATGCGCTTTAACTTGCCGATCGTCCAATATCAAACCATGGATTCTATTGACGATTTTTGGCGTTGTAACCTCAATCGGACAACCAGAATGTTCGGTGTCTTTTGTGGTCATACTACCCCAAATAAAATCTGTAAGTCACTTGTGAATCGTTCAAATCGATGTGAAGAATCCCCAAAATGTTTGACAAGCGATTCTTTAGCTTGCGTAATTATCTTTCCACGCAAGAAATGATGTTTAATCGAGACGCACAATTCACTTTTTTCCCATGTTTACATAAATCTTGAAGGTTGCTAGTTTTCGATTGGTGTCAAAACAGAACTGAATGACATATCGGTGTGAAAATCTAGTTAGAGATGGTACATCACCAATGTCACATGAGATTTTTGATTGCATGGCGCCGCAATCAAAAATCTCTGTTTTAGTTCTCAAGGACTTTCCATCTTTTCCTTGTATCTTGAAATATGTATCACTGAAAAACGTTGTCAAACAGCTTCCTCTCCTCAATATGCCATGTTACGTTCATTGGTCCCCAAAATTTTTTTACTGAATAACAAATATTCTTACCGTTATATAGATGGATAATATGGGATAATTGCCACAATTGTGATAGGAGTACGCTAATAAATTGAAAATGAAATCATTTCTACAAAATGATTAGAAACTAATCACATAGATCCCTCAAAAAACCTTCTGGCTCATTGTATTTCCTATAAATAGAGAATATAATCTTTGAGACTACATTATCTAATCCTACTGATTATTTCATCATCAACTGAAAAGACAAATTTTTCCCGAAAAATTGAAACTTCAATCCAGCCATTACATGATGAAAAAAATGCGATTAATTCCGATCACCCCATAGCTTTTTCAAACGGAAGTTACAAAATACTGTACAGTCACATTTATTATTCTTATTGAATGAATGCAAATCTATTTTTTGATAGTTATTTTATATGAGATAATTAGTACAGTCAATAAGCTGGGAAAAGTGGCCGACTTTCCAGAATAAAAGCAGGGCGTGATATAGGAAAAAATTTTGTTCCATGATAATCTATGGTCCACGTAGGTCATTCATGACTGACAAGCAAGGCTCCGACGTCCTCTCATTCATGTCTAAATGCTAAGTTAACACTATCCCCCCCCCCTTATTTAAGATAATTTTTAATTAAAAAAAAAATTAGAACTTTCTTTAAAATGGGTTTTAAGAAATTTTTGAGGGTCGCTGAACACGAATCCAAAATGATTTTCCTCGGAAATTCATTCCATGGAGAGAAAATCGGAGGAATTTGGTTATTTTTCACGTGATTATCGTTTTATACATAATGGAGGTTGAAAGTCACGTATTTCGATTCAAAGTAGCAAAAAACCAGGAAATTTTGCGAAAATCTGGAAAACCTGAAAAGAAAATCCTTCCACGTCATTGAAATTATCGTGTGATAAGACCCTATAGTGTTTTTTGGTCGCTGATTTCGCATAATTAAAAATTTCAAAAATATCATTTTCCAGAAAGACGGAAAAAATTTCATTATAAATTCTCCTGTTTTTGAATGTAGTTTTTTGAGTCTCGTGTTGATTTACGTTTATGTTTTCGATGTCCATGTTAAATTACAAAAATTGAAAGTAATTCCAAAATTGAATAAATAATTAATAAATACGTGTATTTAAAATTACTTACAGAATTTATTTTGAGCAAAATGTTATTGCCAGTTCTTATTTTTAGAAAATGACATCATAGCTAAAATAAACAGTTACAAACTTGTATAAATTAAAACAAAAATGCTTGTATTTTTTAAATTTTCCTTCATTTTCCACATAATCCTAGTGTCATCTTTGGACAAATTCGTAATCAGCGACGAAAAAACTTCTATAGAGACGTATCACACGATAATTTCACTGACGTTAGATTGTTTTTCTTTGTAATTTTCTTTTATTTTTCCGAAATTTTCGAACAATTATTTTGTTGACATTACTTTCAACTTTTAGAATTTAACATGGACATCGGAAACATAAACGTAAAGCAACAAGACATTCAAACAATGTCATTAATAAAAAGAGAATTCATAATAAAATTTTCCGCATTTTTCCGGAGAATGGTATTTTTGAATTTATTAATTATTAAATTCGTAATCAGCGACCAAAAAAAACCCTATAGGGTGCTGTGACACGATGACTTCACTCACGTGGAAAGATTTTCTTTTCAGGTTTTCCACAGTTGTCCGCAATTTTTTTTCAATTAAGATCGAAATACGCGACTGTCCCACATCTAAATTTCCCCGATTTTCCGACCATAGAGAAATTACCTCGGATCCGATTTCAGCGACCCAAAAAACCTCCTAGAGCCCATTTTGGAGGCTTAATTTTCATTCTTTCATAAATTAAAAATTATCTTAAGAAAGGGGGTGAAAATAGGGTTAATTTAGCATTTAGGGGTGAAAGGGAGGCCATCGGAATTTAGCTTGCTTGTCACGAATGACCTCGTGGGCCATAGAACATGATGCAAAAAAAAATCCGATACCACTCCCTGCTTTTTTTTGTTTCCGGCTTATTGACTGGACTAAATAGTTGAAGTATCGAGTCACATAATCAACCTGTGTATGCAGCAGGCTACCTGGCATGGTACACCAAAATAATCAAAAATAGTCCTGATGCATAAATCGGCCAGTAGATACGACGTATCTAATTACCTAATCCTAAATATTGAGCATTGCGAAAATATCTGAGAGAGTATTACATGATAGAATTTTTGATTTAGTTGAACAAAGTAATATTGTCTCCGAGTTGCAATTTGGTTTTATGACAAAATGTAAAGTACGTTACTAATATAGTGTAATGAACAAGTCAGTCGGAAATGAATCAAAAATAATAACACGTCTTGACCTAACCGATGATTTTGATACTTTGTACCGCAGATCACTTCTGTATAAAAGTCACTACTTAGGAACAAGAGGAAAATCTGATAAGCTCCTAACTAGTTGCCTAAATAATAGGCATAAAAAGTTGAAATAAGTGAAAGTGGAAGAGGATGTAGAAAAGTAACAATGGAAGTGCACCAAGGTACTATCCTAGGACATAAGATATTGTTATTTTGTATGTAAATGATCTATTAACTAAAATATCAAAGGATTCAATCCTATTATGTATGCCGAATATCGATGAAACCTTGTAGGTAGATCGCTTTTGATAATTACTCCCATAACAAATTGAAATGAGTATTAGCAATGTAAGTATTCAGGAATTATTAAAAGATGTAATCTTAAATCATATCGAATATGTAAACAATTAGATATAATATATGGTATGTATGTATTATTTTATAAATTATTGGAAATAATTGGAACAATGACAATGAATAATTCATTATGAATCTTTTCACTGCATTATTGGTTATTAATATATAGCATGAACTGGTGCATATAATGGTCAAGGAGCTAGCATACAAAAAACGCCATAGTTGGCTGCCCGTCAGTGGACTTTGAAAACACTTTGCCATTATCTCCAGAACACCCTGGTACCTGTAGTTAGGCTTTTACCCATCAATTTTGAAAATTATCGGCCATAATTATATAGGGCGATTGGCCATAGTGAAGAGCCTGTCTGTCAGTCAGGTTGAAAATTAGATTTTGTAGGTTGCCAAGATCATGTTTCTAAAATTTCGTTGCGATCTAACCACTAGATCATGAATAAGGTAAAGAAGAAGATCCATGCAACCTACAAAATCTAATTTTCAACCTGACCAGGCTCTTCACTATGGCCAATCGCCCTATATAATTATGGCCAATAATTCTTAAAATTGATGGGTAAAAGCCAAATTACAGGTCCCAGGGTGTTCTGGGGATTGATGGCAACGTGTTTTCAAAGTCGACTGACGGGCAGCCAATTATAACGTTTCTTGTACGCTAGCTCCTTGACTATAATAACAAACTGAAGTTTTCAGGAATACTACAAAATTGACAACTCAAAATTGTCAATAAATATATTATTGTGATTGATAAGAATCCATTGTACTTGTTACATTATAATCTTTACAGTATCAATTTGAACAATAAAAAATAAATATCTAAAGTCGGATAGCAGGACTAATAAATGGAAGTTCACTAAGCGTCCAAAAAAACAAAAAATTATGTAAACAGTTACATTAAGGAAATTCGTATTTCTAATTCACTGTAATAAGAATTAAAAATATTGCTAAGCAAAAAGATAACAACTGCAAATAAGCCTAAAATCTATGAATTATGAATTCAAATCAAACAGTGAGAGTGGATGTAAGTGAAATTTTTTTTATTTTACTTTGACTACACGTGAGGAAAATCTATAACTATAATATAACGAAGAACATCGTGTGAGCCAGCGTTGGAATGTATTCTCGTGGTGGAACTATAGAAACGGGAAAGATCGTCCAGCTTTCTACTATGTTCTGGAGAGGTCAATGAATTCGTAATTCTGACAACATAACTCAGAAAATTCAGTATAATACATATAAATATATACGTTTTGTAGATCTTTGTCTGTGATCTGAATGAAAAATCAACTGAAATGTAAGTTTAAAATATGAGTTTTCTTTTGTGTAAAAGTATAAGTAGCACTTAGTTTTGAATTAACAATATTGAAGAGCATTCATAATTGAAAGGAATACATGAATGAAATTCCAGAAATAGTATGAAGGCACAATACTTATGAATTTCAAGTGCACTGTTGATATGAATAAGAATTTATCTCGGCCAATAATAATGTCTCGGAGCTCTCTAGCACAGCATTTTGTTAATTATTATTTTGGTAACTGTTAAGGCAGTATGAATTGTAATTTTTTGATTGAAATTTTATCCTCTTTAATTCAGGAAATGAACGTCTACTAGAACTACTTAAACATAAAAACCAAGTCCCTTATGTACATGTATACCAAATCCTAATGTATTTTGATTCCTCATTTTTTATTAATTCCTCATACAAAACTTCGACATCCCCGGAGTTTTACATCCTTAAACGAACTACCGCTTGTAACATTAGAGTGTAATAATATGTCAAGTTTCGTGATCCTCCATAAAGAGATGACATATATCTTCCTTGCAGTACCCATGTATAAACATCACAGCTCACTGGAATTTCAGTTGATAAACATTGTTTGAGCAGAATTTTTCTGTAAAAATTCCAAACTTTTTCGTCACTTTAAGCCTACTTCAATACCCACGCTGGAAAACAATTATTTTCATTAAATTATGTTTATATTCTCTTAGATTAATATAAGATGTTTAGACATCATAGATGGAAATGAGATTCTTCAAAACTTTCAATTTATGTCAATTAATCGAGTGCCAAATTTTGCAGATAAATTTATATTCCTAACCTTGACATAGTGGACTAGTTACGAATTTGGATATTGTCGAAGAGCAATTAGGTATTTCCATAGATCTAACTATTATATTCTTATTATTTCTATGTATGTCAATTTAATCCTCATAATACGTAGATAATTTTACTTCAGAACGTGAATGTTTTTCCATTGCATTAACTCTAAAGGTTATGTTAACAAAATACATTTACACAGACTAACATATTCATTCACTTTTGTAACAAGAATGACATTAAAAACAAATTAATGCCAAAGTGTGGAATTGGCTGAGATTTAACAATGATATTGTTGCTAGTTGATTCACGGAATTGATGTGTTTCGTGGTAACGGGTATTATATTTTGACCCACATCTATGACGCCTAGTTTTAGGAATTTCAATGTATTAGTAACTTAATTAAATTTCTTGAATGTACTTTGAGCATCTATTATCTAGTCTGTTAGTCTTCGAGATCATTGGTTCTTCGAATCGAATCAACTAGTGAATTCACAATTCTAACAAACATTCAAATTGGGTAAAGTACATTTAACTGTAAATTTATAGGTTCATCCAATATACCAGAGAAATTCCTGAATACAGTTCACACGTATTCAATTTGCAATTTACATAATCTACAGAAGTTTTCACTAATGTTCATTCGTTCATGTTAGGTGTGGACTACTATCTGGGAACTGTAGATTTCAATATACCTATCCAAATATTATGCTTCAGAAATGCAAAGTTTTTCAGAATAATCTGAGACCTGAGTATAAAAATTTAATCATAAGGGAAATTAAAGAAATTTTCTACGAATCATTCAGGGTTTTTTCCACGTCGTGTTATTGAAGTATCCCGAAAAATATGAAGAATCACTTAATGAATAATATGAGCATAAGCACTCTACGATGAATAATATACAATAAATTATTTTTTTTATCCAACGGGCCCAAACTCCTTATAAACAAATGGACATAGTCATCTAAGTAGCAAATTAATTTATATTTCTTTCAATCAAAACTTCAACCGATGAAAATGTTTGTAATTGGTTTAATACAATTTTTCAGACGTCACTATGAATTCTGAAACCATTGTCCGAAACAGAAGATGCCAAAAACCGTTGTTTATCATCAACATCAGACAAAAAATGGTACGTCTTTTAACCAAAAGTCAAAATATTTCTGCGTTTCAATTTATTTGATCACTAAATGTATGGCATCTAATTTTACCAGAAGTAAACATTGTTAGGTTTCACCAATATCAATATACAAGTTGATTCAGATGCCCTTTCGGCATCGAAGAAGTTGTTGATAGAAATTGGTTAGGGTAGGTATGAGTGTGCGTGGAGAGGTGTGCGTATGGGTGGGTGTGTGCGTGTGCTTCTGTGCTTGTGCGTGCGTACCTGGCATTTTTCGTTTCCGACAACGGACTCAATATCTCCTGGCATGTAAGGCAGCACCGGCTCTTGGTCTATTCCGTACGAGTGCCTTAGATGGTAATACAGCACCCGTAGGGCCGCATTATGGCGATGAGTGTACGCCGAGGCCGCTTTTGCCGGACATGCCGACAGAATGTGGAAAACCGTCTCAGGCGCCTTTCGACAGGCCCTGAAGCTGACATCAGGGACCTGCACACCCATCACATTGCGGCGATCTTCCGCAGCTTTTTGTGCTGCCTGAACGATAAATGCCCCCACTCCGGCCCAATATATATTTATATATATATATATATATATATATATATATATATATATATATATATATATAACTTAAGAGATATAGAATTAAATTTTCTGAATTATGAAGATAACTTAGATAATTTAACATAGGATTATAAAGATGAATAAACGTAAAAGACTGAACCATAGGCGGGATTCGAACCCACATTTCTGGATTTCTAGTCCAGGGTGTTTACCAATTACACCACCTCGGTCCTGTTAGATTTTTATATTTTTGTAAATATAAACCTCTGAAATGTGGGTTCGAATCCCGCCTATGGTTCAGTCTTTTACGTTTATTCATCTTTATAATCCTATGTTAAATTATCTAAGTTATCTTCATAATTCAGAAAATTTAATTCTATATCTCTTAAGTTACATACACGATAGTGGCCAATTAGGCAAAGAAACTTTAAAAAAACTTGTTTATATATATATATATATATATATATATATATATATATATATATATATAGGCTCAGAGCTTTTACCATTTTTCTCACTACAGAACGAACACCCTTTATGCTATATATATATATATATATATATATATATATATATATATATATATATATATATATATATATATATATATATATATATATATATATATATATGTTTCTTCTTAGGTTCTCGCGGACGTAATGTGTAGACCGTAGAGTCTGGAAAATCTAGGCGAACTGTATATATACGAACCAATATACCAAGAAAACATACAAATATTACAAATGGTTCAAGAATATCAACAAAAGAATATATATATACATATATATGTATATATATATATATATATATATATATATATATATATATATATATATATATATAGGCTCAGAGCTTTTATCATTTTTCTCACTACAGAACGAACACCCTTTGTGCTAGGGCATGTTAGAATAACATACCATGCGGTGCCATTCTCATTTGGGCAGAGAGAGCATATTTTATTTCCTTTCAACCCTACCTTATTTAAGAATATTGGGCCTGCCAATCTGTTTTTTGCGAATCGCCAGGCTGTTGCAGCCTCGTAGCCCAATGTAGGTCTTCGGAAGATGAAATCCCAATTTATCTTTTCTTCTGCCCAATTGCCGCTTGAAACATCGTTTTCTTTGAGTCCAAAGCATGCAGACGTGAGTGTCTGCTGTAATTCTCTACGGGTATTTTGATTGAGTTTTACTGTCATTCCGTTGCGATTTTTGAAGCTTCTTCGTGAATTTTCTTTGATTCTTCCTCTTACTTGTGGATTTGTGAGAGCTGAAGTCATAACCCTCCTCATCAATCCGCCCATATTATTGAAACCTAACAACATGGATATGAAGATAGCTGCATGTTAAATAGCGTCCTTGTAATTGTCAGGTGAGTCACTGAAAAATATTTTTTCATTAGAGGTTGTAATAATGTCTTTTATAGGCTTATGTTTTCGAGAAAAGTCTCCTTCAATAGCCTATCCGTTTTTGGAATAAATGTCAATTGTCTTTATATCAACGTATATTGAATTATTAGTCGAGTGTTTGATCTATTATAAAGTTGGTAACACTTATTATAAACTACTGGAAGTAAGATTTCAACATGACATTTATGTTAAGAATTTCAATTTGGCTGTTCATAATTCGATGAAGATTATCTTCAAATCAATATCTAATATTATATTAATCTTAATGGATTTACGAATTTTCCGAATAATCATTTCTATGTAGAATTCACTGGTTAATAGCAAAATTACCTTCTTACGATACATTGGGTGTCAGAAATTTCAAGAATTGGAATTTTATTACTATAAGAAACGGGACTGGACGCATACCCAGTAGGTACTTCTTCACATTGTACTCAAATATAAATAGCTCTGAATTTCCTAGCTAGGGCGCCTAAATGTATTTCGTACAAAAGTATGATTGAATTCAAATATAATAAGAATCAAGTTAGTTATATATATAGGGTGCAAAAAAATCTCAGTTGATAGTCCATTGAGAAATAGTAGACATACATAAAGGAGAGTCACTAGTTTCCTTTCTATACTTGTGGTTCCCAAGGCATTTTTATGGTGCAACCGGAAGTATGACTTTATTATATTATATTGTCCTATCAGTTCTTTCTTAAATACTTGTGGTAGTGTATGTAGCTTGTTGATCATTACTGATTGTACCATCCAGTCTTGCCCCTCCATGGAAACGTTTACTTTCCTAAAACCCTGTTCGCCCCACATATAATCAAATAAGGGCGGTACGCAGGCTTTCAGCAAGCTGCATTTTGTTGTTGGTGTGTCTTTTATGTCCTGTATTGTTAACGGAAAACCTTCTATTTTCATGTCGCTTTTATTCATTGTCCATATTAATGATTTGGTGAAGGAGGTTATGTTTGGTGAATACTTCTGATTCGTAAGTTTACCTGAAGAATTGATATCAGTCGCCAGAAGAAACAAATGAACATCTTGTTTATGTATCATTTATATGTATCTCTTTTTTACGGAACTATCTACATACCAATTCCTCACTCGTGAGCCAGTTTCACAAAGATTGATTTTCTATTTGAGGAAATTTTCAGATTCAGTGATCAATTAAAGACAGGAACCTAATTTCGATTTGGATATATTCAATTTGGTCGAATTGGGTAAAATGAATGCTTATTGAATAAGATACAATAATTTTTTCTTAAGATTAGCCCATAGGACAAGGTAGTCATAAAATTCAAAGTGGGGTCAAAAATCCTTCCAAAATTTGTATCGAGGTGTAGCTGAAAAAACCATAGATAACTTATGACTTTATTGTTCTTTCAAAACAACGGGAGACATCTGAAATACACATTTTCAAAAATTTTAAATAAAAAATTATTTTTTTATTCATTCCTATAATAATCTATATTAGTGTCAACATAAACTTAAAACGACAATTTTTTATTTTTATTATTCTTTCAAAATGAAGAACACATTTCATAAGTAACTCAAATACTCAAAATACAAAATTATTTTCAATCATTCTCATATAATCTATGTTAGTATGAACATAAAGTTAAAAATTAAAATGACGATTTTTATTCAATTGATATTAATATGCGAGTAACCACTGATAAAATGAGAAATATATCTGCTGAGAAACACGAATTAATTACTAGAACAATTTCAATAATGAATAGAATAGAGATGGCAGCGGTCTTTGTTCCTGTGTTTGGCGGTCCGGATTCGGACCGAGGTCCTCCAGTTACCGAGCGAGGCCTGCTTTAGGGGATCGAACGCATCAATATAGAATACTGATAATGACATCTTGAAATGTAAGAGTGAAATTGTATTGCAATAACAATTAGGATATCATTTATCTAATTTCAATATTATTAAGAGTGAATAGAATAATCATTCATCTAGTGGTAGGTTTTCTTTGGTGAATATAGTTTAAGATTTTTTTGTGTGTTAGCATTGGAAATGTTCTAAGACCTATCGACAGTTTATTAATTTTTTTATACAATAGCTAACTTTGGCAGTTTTGAACCTGCAATAATGATACATTTTTTATATCTATAGAAAAATTGCACATTTAGTAATCTTGTTAATTATTTCGATAGTCAGTAAAGTTTGGTTTGACGAAGTTCTGTTTTTGTACTGGAAATCAACACAGTTTTAGGAAAAACAATTTCGCAACTTGTTCATGGAACAATCTTAACTAAACATATAATTTGATCAGTAATAGGGGAATAACACACATAGACAGGACATGAAAATGAAAATACTCGGAACTATTCACTATCGATATAAATGCAATCCACATTTATATCGATAGTGAACCGCACCCGACCCAATCTCATTATTTGTATTCTGATAGTCACAATAAACTCCGGACGAATACCAAATCCATACGTCTACTAACTCGATCTACAATCTAGGTCGAATTATCATTAGTCTTTCAATATGAACAGATATTCATTGTTAATATCATAAATGTATTTGGAATATACTATTATTTCCTACTAGCTTTCAAAAGGAAGATTATGGAAATATTTTAGTACAATTTTTTCAGTAGAATACTTTTTGAAGTCACCTAAAATCGATCTTAAATTTATTATTATACAATCAAGTAGAGGAGTAGAGGATATTAATATTCTATGATACTCATCAATAGAGCTCGGGAAATATGCACTTGAGAAACCCTGAAATATGCATGCAAATATGCACGAAAATATGCTCTCATGCATTTAAATATGCATTTATAAAAAACGCAGTAATCTTTGTATTGAAGGTATTTTATCTACTATATGCTAAAGCCACAACAAATATTCATTAAAATTACTAATAAGAGCTAGGTACCTACTTATTACTTATTATTGCTTGTTTTCTTATTACTACTTAACATATTATAACTTATACTATGTAGATTCATTTTATTTATTCATTATCAATATCAACATCAATCATCATTATTATTATTACAGTCAAAACTATATATTATTAAATGTTTTTATACATTTTCTAGAGAAAAAATGTGCCGTCTATCCGATAATAATTGTTTGTAAGCGGTAAAACTTATTTTTACTTCACATGAAGTTGAGGGCAAACTTAAAATATTGTATAATTGAGGGTTCTACCAGTAAAATAAAATTATCTTTACAATTTCCCATTTTAATAATGTTATTTATTTGAATTATTTTTTGATAGCCCTCATTTTTCTTTAACACCGTGCAGAATTTTTGATGCACTTTGTTGGTTTCCCCAAGGTGTTTAATATTTTCATTTATTGAATCGATAATTTCAATGTTTTGCTCCAACGAAATGTTTCGCTCTTCAAATTTCGTAATTGATTCAGCAATATCTACAACATTGTTTTGGATATGTGCTGAATGACTGTTAAATAACGGATTTTTTAAAACTTCCACACGTTTTTTTGTAGCATCTGAGCTATCTACATCGAAACTGCAAATGACATCTCTCATTCCATCAAAATTATCGGTTATGAAATTCACAGAATTTAGTCACGTTCCCCATCTAGTTATCACAGGCTGTTCAGGTGGTAGAGGCAAATTAGGTAAACGATCTTTATACACCTGTACTCGCAGAGGTGCTTTTAAAAGTGTGCTTAACAAGTAAAATATATTAAATTTGGAAAAAATATTTTTAAATTTTGTCTAGCTTTGATCATATGAGGCGCGCATCACTTAACAATAACAAAATTTTTTCTGCTGGTATCGGCTTAGGTAAAAAAAGTTACTAAGAGATTCATTTACAAATCTAGAAATAGTTAGATTGTTAGTTTGTTGCAACTCCTTAACGGAAACTGAATATCCGGTGCTACACTCACTCCCATTTGAACTTCCTATAACCAAATTTGCAATATATCGTCCTTTAATATCAGTCGTCTCGTCAACAGATATCCATATTGGATTATTCCCAATTGTTGTTTCAATCGCTTCAACAGTAAATTGCATGTTGGAATCAACATATTTTTTTCATACGGTCGTAGCAGAAGGAACCTGAACATCTTTGCAGTACTTGGTTCAAAATTTTTGAAATAATGGATTATCCAATCTTGCAATTGGGATATTGCAACCGATCAGCAAACTGCATAGATCCTTATCAAGATTTTGTTGGTCCGAAACTTTCGTTTGATTTGTAGTGATGTGGTGCTGAACCGAATCTTGAGGCTTTTGTGCACGAGACTTATGCGTTGCAGTGCCCAAGTGTTGATCAACTTTGAACTTACCGGTTTGTTGCAAACTGTGCAAAATATATGGTTGTCATCAGTGATTTTAAAGTCTATTTTATTATTAATCCACTTCTTCAGAAGAATTGATTTACGGGCACTTTGTCTTGGCATTATCACACACTCCTGATGAACACTTAAGCAAACAAAACTTTACTGACTAAAGACAGGACAGAACTAAATCACAGATTCTTTTCAAACTTCAAATTCCAAAGGAGGTGTGATTTCATTGACCCAATGTCAATAGTTTCCTCCACTTATAAAATCGGAAGACGCTCGCAATTAGGGTATTTTGGTAACACAAATTCTGAAAATTTGTTAAGCTTTCGGGAAAAACCATATTGATTTTATGACGGCAATCGGCTTATCGCTCAGTAGGGTCTATTGTCATATTATGCTAATACCGATATGGGGTATTTCCGAGGGATACCTACTTCGCTTATTTCATTACCCGTTTCCACAGATGTTTGTTCATATTGAAATTTTTTATTTTTTTGCAGGATTCCGAAAATATCTGAAAATATGCACTTATAGAATTTATTCAAAACATTTAAATATGCACTTAATATGCATTTTGCATATTTCCCGGGCTCTACTCATAACAAAGTATGTTAATACTATCAGCCGAAGAAGATAATGTTGAAACATTAGGTTAGGTTGAATTATATTGAGACAAGCGTAAATTACACATTGAAACAAGAATAAAGTTAATCGGTTGATCAAAATATTAACACAATCGCTGAGTGTACAGCTCGTACATTTTTTTTGAACATATTGAGTGATGATGCACATGTGACTGATTCGAATAGATTATTCCACACTAATTGAAAGAAAACTGTGGTGTTGGGTTATCACGAAAGTTTCCCCTCGTTTTGGTTCATGTTCTCGCAAGTATTTAGTAGACCAAGATCAATGCCAAAAGGTGCATGGGGTACCCATGTAGAAGATAATGAGGTCGCCTCTCAGTTGTCATTGAGAGAATAAGTATTGTCCAGCCAATTCCAACCTTTGTAAGATTTAGGCGTGTTCTCCCAGAAGCTAGTCTGGTGGCACGTCACTGGACAGAAACTAGCAGATTGGCATCTTGGATTATAGTAGAAATATTGTGATAGAATTAGCTTTTTGGAGTTTGTAATTCTGAGTTCGGAAAAAAAAATTGCTTTGAATAGGTAATTATGAAATAAATTGAAGGAACTAGAATCAAACACTTTTAGATCGTCGCAAAAGATCAAAAAAAAATGGTAAAAATGGCCAAAACTGGTTTTTGGCATCAGAAATCGTCGGATTGAGTTAAAAAGAAGAAAGCTTTCAATAAGATTATGCGCCGTAAAATGACGGAAAAAATGAGCTACGAATGTACCCGATTGGTTCAGCGATGACCCCGCAAATTGCAAAAATCATCGATTTTGCTCGAAATTCCAAAAATTCATCTCTTGTTCTTTCGAAGATTAGGAGCTGAAATTTTGATGGGTTTCAGCTTCTATGCTCACCACGTAGCACACAAAATTTCAGTAAGATTGAATGTACACTTTTTGCAAACCGCAGCTCAATGCAAAAAAAAGCCCTTAAAAAGTTGTGGTGCTGTAACGCGCTCTTTTTTTCACGAGATCATCTTCTTCAATAGCTAATGAACAACTTACCAAATTTCCAACCTCTAAGCTTTCGTAAGAGTTGCCAAAACAATTATTTTAAATAATGGTATTTCGTGCGCTTGGCTGTGTGGCGCGCGTGGAAGGGAGAGTCGCCGCGCTAGGCTCGTAAAAAACAACAATATCTCGGGAACCCTTGCTGGAAAATCGATGTTATTTTCAAATTCGTAGTACCATTCAATAATATTGAGATTTCGCGTATTTTCAAACTTCTAATATTGTCGGAAGTACTCTAAAAAAAATACATTGCGCTATTCGATCTATTCATTATTAGTTATCATTTTCTTGCAAAGGAACATGAATGACTTCAACATTACTGCAAGTTTCACCGTGGCATGTAAAACATAATTGAATGCAGAAGAGGCCGTGATTTTTGCAGCCGCACGAGTTTGATTTACAGCCAGTTTGAAAATACGCGCAATCTTAATATTATTGAATGGTAGTACGGATATCGCGAGATATTGTTGTTTTTTACGAGCGTTTGCATTTTGAATCCATACTACGCTCGAAAACGCCGGATAGCCGAGCTGCGGTAGATTGTGCGTGGCCTAGCAAATGAGCTTTCAAGCAAAATTGATGGTTTTTGGCAATTAGCGGGGTCACCGCTGGACTAATCGGTTCATCCACAGCTCATTTTCTCCATCTTTTCACGGCGCATAAGCTTATTGAAAGCTTTTTCCTTTTCAACTCAATCCGACGATGTCCGACGGGAAAAACCGGTATTGGTCATTGTTACCATTTTTTTTTTGACCATTTGCGACGATCAAAAAGTGTTCGATTTTAGTTCCTTCAATTTGTATCATAATTATCTACTTAAGGCAATTTTTTTCTCCGAACTCAGAATTATGCAAAAATTACCGACATTTGCTATCACACTAAAAGCCACAAAAAGTTAGCGAACTCGAGAATTGGTCTCACATATGTTTCGACTAACATGACCTATGGTAGTGAGGAGCAGTTGGTAAATAATATGAATTAATTCCTCACATTTTTTTTTCATTTTCAAGATGAGTGGCAACCAGAAGATATTCGAAGTTATGGTATCTCTTAGTTTGTTTCGACTTTGAAATGCGTCTGAAGTATCACTCTCTATCGTACATCACCCATGTGCAATACAGAGGATTTGCTTAGATTTAAGGGTAAAAGATACTTGAAGCACCAACTTGAAACTCTGTTTGAGTCGTCATAGATTGGGTTTGTTGAGTAGGTAACAGGATCATAGTACATCTCCATATTATGACCATCAAAAAAGTGCATTTGGAATATATAACGGTCTGATATATAAATGTGGCATACTCACGGAGCTTGCTATTTATTCATGATTTATTTTTCCATCTATGAATCAGATGATTGCATATATTATTAGGTGAGGCATGCATTTTGTGTTTTCTTGGTAACATGTTATAATAATATAATATAACGAATTTGAATCATTCATATCCATTCAACATATGATTTTAACTACTTGTTAATAAAGTTTCACATTGGAAACTATTTTGATAACCGGAGATCTCAATATAAATAGAAATAATAGGGGACAAGAATTATTCCTTGTAGCACTGTGCTTGTAACAGGTCTCCATAAAGAATATTTACCGACAACTCTATCACATTAGTTTCGGTTGGACTTATCCATACTAGTTGTACAGCAGATTTCATTCCTAGTGCATAACTAATATTTTCTTCAACAACGAAAGATGTTTATTATCATTGTGAAATGTTTCAAAACAACTTCCGAAATTGGTTTAAATCTCAACTTTTGGTTAATTCAGAAGAACCACAACCATCGTAGTGGATAAATAATAAACTCCCAACAACCACCTCCAAAAAATGTGATATACAAGAATGGTTAGATAGGAATAATAAACCCACATTATGATAACACCTTGAAGAACCACCACCATCGTTAAGAATAGAGAATAAACATCCAACAAGCACTCGCAAGAAATGTGATAGGCAATAAAATCATACTCAGGAGGCCAAAATTATTCGACAACGACTATAAACTCGACAAGTTCGTCAAATTCGTACATTTAATAATCAATATAATTTTTTCATAGCAAATTAGCGAATTTGTGGGTATACATTCCACGATATTGACGATAAAATCGAACAATACCAAAATTATCCGAAAACGACCCTACAGTTGAAGTTTTGATCGAATTCATCTATTTTGTTAATAAATAAATTGCTTATAACAAAAAATAGTCTTTATCCAATCAAAAACGGTAAAATTTTTGCATTTGTTAGAAATTTTTATGTTATCTCAAAAATGAGGAAATCGAATTGCTTATTTATTGTTTATAAGCAATATAAACAATTTGCGCAACTTTATTTGTGGTCAACTTTTTTTCTGATGACATTCTGAAGAGAATGCACTTTGTCCCATCAAAATCGATCCATTTCCCAAGGATAAGCGGGTTTGGCCTATTTTCATACCCATTTGACTGCATTATTATCTTAAATAACCTAATCCTGAATTATATAATGAGTACTCATCGGCAACTTTAGAAGCGAACGCTGGAGAAGGAATGTTTCTTATGAAATAAGTAATAGGCTGGAACTGAACGTCAGTTGCAGAACAGTATATCGAAGATTCTGCATCAAACAAAATAAGGTTAGCTGAGAAACTATTGGTTGGAAAGAACAATTTATCGACAACTAATACTAAAGAAGCAGCTACCAAGACATGCGATCATGTACCAACTATCAATAATTTCAATTTGATGTGTTGTTCCTTCGAAGATTGATATGAATAATTGTTTCAACAGTATGGATAACATAAATTATCCAAAATGAATTTTCAATAGATAATAGAATTTTCGATTTATAATGAAAACTTTACACTTTGCTTGATTTTTTTGAAACTGTTTCTTTAAGGTATGACACTGTTGTTTAACGTTTCATTATAGTACATGGGCAATAAAGAAGTCCATGGGCTATAGAATAGTATATTATACACCAAGGTGTTGAAGACTATTATTATTGATCGAGCATCAAGAATATGGAATAAGGTGCGAGGTCTATAAATGTCTTCACCACCGTGGTGTATATACTATTTTTCCACTACTAGCACATTAAACTAGAATTTAATATTTTTAAGTTAAATAAAGTAAACAATTTGATACGTATGCTTGCGTAATTTCTGTCTGATAAAAAGTAAGTAGGCTGGAAATCAATTTTGACATTTCTATTAAATGACGTTTCTCAAAAACAATATCGTTGAAATATTTACGTATACATTACGTATACATGTGAAAACCAAAAATGAGGGAACATTTAAATTGCAAACCGCCAGAAATGCGAGAAATCGCAAAAAAGTTACTGTACAGACAGTTTGGTGCAGTACCAAAAACGTAGAGATGATTTCTACTTTACCACTGCAAGTGATAAAAAGGCCTCTACTTTATGGGCACATTATTTCATGTTGAGATCAACTATTTCCATTTTCTATCGTTTTCACTACTGAAATCTTGTTTTCACACGATAAAATTATTTGAATAAAAAAATGTCATTAGTTTAAAATTCGCGCTCAACATGAATGACTGATGATCACATTTGTGAATCGTGACCGTAACCTACAACGAGTGCCGGACAGAGCCGAGCTTGGTTATGTTACAAAACTATTTCAACAAAATAAGAGTAAGACCACGAGAACACAGAATTACCAGAAGACGACATTGAATAAAACTGATTATTTTTCAAGTGAGTAACCTTGCTACAGGCTACAGATAATAGATGGTTTTGTAAATCTTAGGTTAGTATTCGACTAAGTGAAAACAAGATTTCAGTAGTGAAAACGATAGAAAAGGGAAATAGTTGATCTCAACATAGAATAATGTGCCCATAAAGTAGAGGCCTTTTTATCACTTGCGTAATCGTGGAAGTATGCCAGTAGTAAGTAGAAATCATCTCTACGTTTTTGGTATTGCACCAAACTGTCTGTACAGTAACTTTTTCTGCGATTTCTCGCATTTCTGGCGGTTTGCAATTTAAATTTTCCCTCATTTTCACATGTATACGTAAATATTTCAACAATATTGTTTTTGAGAAATGTCATTTAATAGAAATGTCAAAATTGATTTCCAGCCTACTTACTTTTTATCAGACAGAAATTACGCATACGTATCAAATTGTTTACTTTATTTAACTTAAAAATATTAAATTCTAGTTTGATGTGCTAGTAGTGGAAAAAATAGTATATACACCACGGTGGTGAAGACATTTATAGAACTCGCACCTTGATGCTCGGTCAATAATAATAGTCTTCAACACCTTGGTGTATAATATACTACTATGCCGAAAAAATTCGTGCATAATTATCAATTTATGATATATCTATGCATGAGATATTTTATGTTATAATTGAGAAATAAAGAAATATTCATTTATTTCTTGTTGTCTTTCGTCAGATAACGTTGATAAGGTCTCTCTATTCTAGATTGATAATAACATTACAAACTATCAGTTCCTGATGGATCTAGCCTAGCCAATAATATTTGGACAGTCACAATCATTCACGTAAATGACTGCGCGATAGTAATTTACGTTGCAAGGACGAGAAATTAATTTTAAACTTCAAAATTAAATGTTTACGGGCGTAACTAGAACGAGCCGAACCTGGAATTTTCAAAAGAGTACTTTATTATTAATTACGGCCATGTGTCGCGAAATGTTTCACTTCATAGTGTTTTACTAAAATAACGAATTGGAAATTCTAATCTGTATTATCGGTAGTAATATCCCTAAGACATTGATTATAGACGAGATAATTTTATTACAATCGAAAACTCATTCCTTGGTAACAGCCCGAAGTCGAAGGCCAAGCAACGAGCTTGAGAAATTGGTCATAGAATCATGAGGCATTTGTCAATTTCCGAGGGAAATTCGGCGGAAAAAATTTTGTTATAAAAAAATTTATAACTCAATACAACCAAACATTTATTTATTAATTAAAAGTACAGTTAGTGAAAGTACAATTATTAAAATTCAACTTAACATTACATTCGTTGCTGTTCTCTACTATGAAAGATCTATTACCACGCATAATATTTATGATCTTGTTGTGGTGTTCTTGATCGAGATTCAAGTATGGTTTTATAGAATTTTGATTGCTATGACCAGTAATTTACAGCAATTGTTGTTCTTCTACACCACTTTTTGCCAATTCGCTAACAGCAGTTGATCTATTCGAGTGATTTGTTATCTTTTTTTGTCCTTTACATTCAAGCCAATTGCCTCAGCAGCAGATTTAGTCCATCCATTCATTGTATCTCTTCCAACAGATACATTATCGTACAGTTTGTCAGTTCCATTTTTCCAGTGTCGATTTGGCTTTAACAACAGTCGTGGTGAGATAATATTGTAGCCTCGTTTTGATATCAGTTTATGAAAAATACGTACAGGGCAGCTTCGTCTTTCACTATTGGAAACCAACCATTCACTACTTGTACAGCTTTTAGAACCCCCTTGGCACGTTTTACTGAACACCGGATTGTATTCAATGCGATTTGTTGGAGAGTTATCGTTATTTTTCTTGATTTGAAAAAAATCCACCAGACGAGCATTTGCCTCTCCTCCTCGCCACGCTAATTCTACAATAGCAATATGTTAAAATTTACGCCTTTTAGACCTTCAGGAGTATTTTCATCCTAAAGCAATATTATTTTGTTAACTTCTGACAAATTTAACGGAACTGAACTGAACTTACGTTATATGGATCTGCTTGTAGTTTCTTCCTGAATGCATCGCGGGCAACTCGGACTGGTTCAAATACTATACTGTTAAACGGGTCAATCATAATATTATAGTCATTATATTATTATTCTTATTCTTGCAAAAGTTTGCACGAAACGTTCCACATTGTCTTCACTATTGCTTCTTTAAATTCGGTCCAGTCTTTCTTTCTCATATTGACCGCTCAATCTTCTAGTTTCAACGCCAGTTCTTCTAAGCTTCTATGTTCATTTAATTCATATTCTCGTTCGCAGCAAAATTCAATAAATATTCCCCAAATATATTTGTGACTGTAGGTTGTATTTCCGGAATTTTTTTTTTTGATTAGCGCATTTATACTTTGAACATCCGCATTGCCAAAACGTGACATTTTGAAATTTATTTGGAATGAAGTTGTCAAACTCAATCGTGTTGTCATAGTGATTGATAATTGCACTGAATGCAATTATCACTTATAATATCACAAGAGCTTAAAAAATTTCCAGGAATAATTTAAGCTTGCGTGGTATTCGGTAAGAAAATTTCACACCATAATTTGGAAAAAAAATATTAATTCAATCTGACATTTCAAATTAATTTCACTGCTTGTCAAGTTGGCCAGGGTATTGTTGTTTTTGACATATGTTGATTTGTCATTTTTGTTTCTGTCACAAAGCTCAATAATTACTAGTTTAAAACGTCTGTACGTTGAGTTTAAAAACTGTATAGCGAAATGTCGAGATTTGGTAAAGAGAATCAACGAGTAATCAGACAAGAAATTCAAAATATAGCAACAGATAACACCCGAAAATCAAAATCAAGTGTATGGAAACAGTTTGTTGAATTTTGTGATGAAAAGTTGTACAATATTCATGAGTGTATGAGTGTAGTACAGCTGGCTACTATACTGGAGGACTACGCATTTAATATGAAAAAGAAAAATTTTGAAGATTATAAGGAAAGTGTGGTCAAAGTGTTGTGGAACTCTACTGCTGAGCAGTTACAAGAAATGTATTACGAAAAATATAAAATAAAATTTAATCCGTTTTCTGATGTGGAATTTGCGACCGCCAGAGCTGCACGCGATGCAGCGCAAAAAGTTACAGAGAGACCCATTAAAAAGAAAAGTGAGTGCTGCAGCCTTGACCAGTGACGAATACAAAAAAATTATTGAAATGTGGGATGAAAATACTCCAGATGGATTGCAGCGTAAATTTTTTCACATAGTTTCACATGAGCTGGCATGGAGAGGAGGGGAAGGATATACTGCGTGTATCCAATACTTTAAAGAAGGAACTGATAATTTCGGAAACCCAAAAGGTCGGATAGAATATAATCCAATATTCTCTAAAACCACACAAGGTGGTTCTAAAAAACTGTCGGATAGTAAATGGTTGATTTCAAATTTCGACAATCCACAAATGTGTCCGGCTAGTTTGTTTAGGAAGTTGATGGAAAAAGGGGAAATCTTATTCAGACCGACAGATTATTTTCAACACCAAATTCGTGGTGGGGTCAACCCAATTCGAAAGGATGGTACAAGAATAGCCCAGTTGGTAAGAACATTGTATCTTCATGGTTTAAATCAGCAGCCTCTGATATAGGAATTGACACTAAAAAAGTAAAAATAACTAATCATTCTGCCAGAGCAACAGCTGTTTCGAATTTGGCCAAGGAAGGAGTTGGTGAACAACAGCTCATTAAAATTACTGGACACAGTAATAGTCAGTCAATCAAACCTTACTTACAATTGGACGTTGAACATCATCATCAGATGATTGAATTCATGAGGAGAACTTCATCAAGTACTAGCAAGTTTAATCATGATCAGAGCACAATGCAAAATAAAACAAAAAGTAGAGGTGTGAAATTTTCAGTGTAATGTTGACATGATTGAGTGAAATTGTTTCATATGACACAAAATGACAAAATTTGAATAGTTGTTAGAAGTGTCAAAAAATTTCCAGGATAACAGTTCCATCAAGTCACTTTTGAATAGTCGCTAATAGTGACAGCTATACATTCTCTCTGTCACGGGAATGGATAGTGCATCTTGTTCGAGCGATGTAAGCAAAGAAGAAATTTAATCTAAAAGAACCAAAACAATTGTATCCATGAAAACCCATAGAGAGGTACTGTGGTAAAGTAGCCATGCACCTTAGTAGTAAAGTAATATAGTACAAATTCATATCAAATCACCTTTCATTAAACATTGTTTAGCGTTAAGTAAAAGAGTAAACTATTCAACATGTACACATACTCACTTATGAGCACAAAAGAAATATTTATATCAATAAATGTAATATTATAACCTACTTAGTATAAACTATAGTAAATATATGGTATTCAACAAATAAGGATATTGTTATTGGATATTTCTTCCTAGCGATATGCTCTCCTAGTACAATCCCTTAACCTACAAGAGTATATGAGATATATGTCAATACAAAGTAAAACTTACTTTAATTACAATTTAGTTTACATCATCGCCTTTTTTCTTCTTAAATTTATAACTTATCTAAAGCACATTTCAACAGCGAGGCAGCCAAAGACGTACTATGTAAACTGATAATGGCTGCATGGCAGTTGAATAGTGCTTTAGATTAGTTATAATTTTGAGTGGAAAAAGGGTGTAAGCTAAATTATATATCCATTAATAGAAGAAGACATCGGCTACTCCATCGCGATGTGATTCCCCAAATTTCCTTTGTCCTATAAGGAACTCACCTGTCGGTTCGTTTCATAGTTTCGGAGATTTTTTGATGAATCAGTAGGACCTGTTATTTTTTTTACAGATTAATTTTAAAGTGGTAACCAAAACAGTATAATTGTTTTTGTTGGGAGGTGGTTGAAACCCTTTGGGGGCAGTAATTCTACCGCTGACCTACCTGGCCTGTATAATACAGAACGACAAAAAATTGAAATTATGGCTATTTGCGAGATTCCTTGTGAAAGATGACAGGAGCTCAGCCTTGCACCATTTTCAGACCTAGTGATGTAATGTTCCACTTTCCGGCCGAAAATTGATGACGTAGAGAATACCACCTTATTGCCATGATACAACAAAGTTATTAATTTATGGTAACACAAAATGTCACGTAATTTTTAAAATTGTAAAATATTAGTTTCAGTTACTTCAAAAAGTTGAATGTATGATTGTGATATATATTTATAATTAGAGGAAAGCACTGTTATCATGATGATATGAAAAGTTTTATGAATGCCCTTTAAAAAACTGATGATTGTAAAGTAAATTAAAACACTTGCCATGGGGCCACCACACCCAAAATCAATACAGTTCGTATTTTCACCACTTTACAGCGATTTGCAAATTTTCAAATTCGTACGACACATAGGAACGACACAGTGGTTAACGCACGTACATACTCAGAAACAGGCTTTATCTAAAAATAGTCTAGATGGATTCAGAAAGGATCAACCTTCTCTTAACCCCGATATTATTACTTCCCTTGCACTTCGTTGAGTGAGTGAAAAAAATTGCAATAATTGCTTTTTTTCTTGAGAATCCAGTAGGTTGATACATTCATAGCTATAACTTCAGGAACAATCACTATTACCTCCAAAATACGTTTTTTTTACAGGTTGACTGGAGATATATCCTAATCGTTGAGATGTATATTTCCCGAAAATTAACTACCTATTTATCATTTTTATACACAAGCTGAATTATTGTGCAGATTGCAAAGCTCATTCCAAAATTAAAGGGATAAAGTCTCAAATGATAGTGTATACTGATTATTGAATAATATCGTATAGCATTAGTTGCTTACCGCAATGGAAGCAAATAATTTGAGACACAATATGCTGATTATTTGACTCTTATTAATGCCTACAAAAATGCTTCACACAATTAAGTTTGATGTGAACGAAGGAGCAAGCAATGTTCTATTTTTCAACCAGGAAGAATGAATAAGTATTTTAATTAAGTTTAAATATAAACAGGATACAGTTACTGCTAAATAATTGGAGTCTAACTGAATAGCTGGCAGGAGAATATTGAAACTAAATAAACTTAGTTTCACGGATTACATAAAGTATAATGAAACATTAACGATGTATAAAATAAATATCGAACATATTTAACTGTAACCTAATTCTCCCTATATGGAAACGAGAAGAGATAACCGGAAGAAAGGACGGGACATATTGGTTTTGCAGTCCTTTATGCAAGAGGTGAGGTCGTTAGCATCATGACCGCAAGTTCGAGAGGTCAGGGGCAGTAAGAAGCGCCCATAGCGCAGCACCAGGTTACTACAGCCATTGCCTACTAATCCATTCTCACTACTTAATTTGGATAGATCTATTGTACAGGTGTCCCATATTACATACAAGCATTATGTAATACCCGTTATTAGAAAGAATTGGTCAATTATAGCCCTTGGCCCTAACAATGTTTAGATGGTACGCATTCGAGTTCAAAAGATCATGTTTATTAGTTCTAGAGTTTACGAAACTGTGACATCGTAACTGTAATTATATAATACATACTTTTATGCTGCAGTATTTATACTAGATTCTGAATAAGGAAATCATGTTTTCTATTGTTTCTTGGCTTATACATTTTATCTGTGATCGTATAATTATGTTTACCAATAAGTAACAAAATTACAATTTGCACCATACATTAATTTCCCTGTTCATATAAATTTATAAATGCATTCAAATTACCTTCCCATTGTCCATCACTATTCAGTTGAATGTGCCAAAATTTTCAACTTGAATCGATGTATTTTAGATTTTACAATATAATTTATTACTAGTGTTAGAAATAGAGACATGGCATTTAATTCTTTTCAGTAATCAATACGGCCAACTGAATCGACAAGCTGACCCTCATCGTAATCATCTGAGTCTCGTGTAAAAAATAGCTATTGTTTTATCCTCATGACAGTAAGTAAAAACGTCATTCACGTTTCTAGAAAACCCCAACCGTTGACGACTGTGAGAAATTCTTCAAACAAGCGTTGAGTTATTCTCGTAAAATCAAAGGATCAGTATATTGTTCGAAAGCCCATTTCGAACAATTTTGTTAGGTCGAACGTTAATCAAGTTTCGTATAAAACAACCAATTATTGTTCAAATTTTCCCAAATAGGTATGAACTCTTAGAATAAATAGTACATTACGAAAATATGATAATGAGGATTTGACATTTTGCTCATGTCAGTGAAAGAAACATACCCTTCTTTTATCAATCGATTCCAGATCGCCTCAAAATGAATCCAGATGATTAAATTCTTCCCGTGGATTATATCAGACATGTTACAATTCATTGATCTTTATGAGAAATTCATAAACTTTTATTACATACAGGAATCGAAATGGACCTGAAGGGTATAGTCAAATTCTTCTAGAAGTGGAGTCATTCTGACGAAAAAACGTCGATGTAGTGAAAAATTTATAATGGTTCATAGAGTATATTGAATATGTTTCTAGTACAGTAACAAATATAAATCCCAGCTGTTGGAAAATTGGAAACTTCTTTTCCAAACAGATTGGTGAAAAAATTAAATTTTTGGAAGTATGGCAACTATTTTTATTTACTTTTTTGTTCTTCTTTAACGAATCTATTTTATTTTCTGAATATCTAAATATAAATAATTTTCATTGTCTAGGATCAGGTTACTACCTCGAAGTTTTCAGAATGTTTCTTCATCATTCATAAATATCTCAGGTGGCAAAATGTTCCTCAACTCCGCCGTTCGATAGAATAATTAAGTTTTCAAGGAATAAGTTCAACAGGTCTCGATCTTGACTATGAGGGGGTGGGTGACTAGCTTTAGTTCGATTAGTCCACTCACCTGGAATCTCTCGTGATGGAATAACAGACGAGATTTCTGATAAACACTGAACATGGAAATACAGGATGTCTCAGATTTTAATCGGGAAAATTTAATAGTCGATAGAAAATTTGATTTTGAGAAAAAAAGTTCCTATTAACATATATGCACAGACGCTTAGTTTTTGAGATACAGGGTGTTGAAATTGAAAAAAAAATCAATTTTTGCGAATATCTCCTAAATTTTTTATCGTACAAAAAACAGCTTTTGTGAGCATTCTCTACTCATAGAAAGCTATGTTCTGTGCGATGAAAAATTTTTTTTCACTCTTAATTGGTGAAGATTTTGAAGGGGTAGTGGGTGTTTTTCTCCCCAACTTTTACGCCACTGGAAAAATTACGGTTTTGAGACAACCATTTGAACCGCCAATGTTTTCTATACAAAAACAATACTCCAAGTCATGAGCTCTAAAGTGGACCGTTTTCGAGAAAAATCTACTTTTATGTTGAAAAACATGGTCAATTCTTACT